>VDFB02201411.1:0-191659 GCA_007258455.2 Sequoia sempervirens | reverse complement strand
TTTTTTTTAACAAACCCGTTTTGTTTTTGCCCGTCCCCGACCAAACCCACCTTTTAAATTTAATTTTTTACGTAAAAAATTGCGTAAATCACGAAGGGGGGTTTTTTCTTTCTAACTCACCTGCTGTCCGCCTGTGCCCTTGCTGTACATTGTTCGCACTCCGTCCGCTCGATGCACGATCGCGGTGTCGTTGTCTGTCGACATCGTCTACCTTGTTGTTTTTCTCTCCTCTCCACTCTTCCTCTCCACTGCCACAGTGACAATGACCCAAGTAATTTTTCAAATTACCTTTTTAACCCCCCTCTCCAAAAAGGTATTTTTTACCTTTTATTTAACCTTTTATTCCCCTAATTAATCCCCAACTTCCCGAGGCTGCCATTCGCAAACTGTACGTTCAATCCACTCCGTTCAAAAGGCAAAATTGCTTAATTTTTCGCCCTCTATCCAATGGTCTCCTCCATTTCCTTATATCAAGACGTCGTCTGGGGCCCCTCCTTTCTTCTCCAACTGCCCTCTCGAGGGGGCATACCCTACCACTTCCTTCCATCTATTTCAAACCAGGCACTGGGGCATCCCCTTTCTTCTTCGTCAGGCTGGGGCATCAATCCTCATTCCTTTCTTCATCCTTGACATTCACTTTTCTTTGAAACATTGTTATTTCAACAATATTTCGAAGAGGGGCAAAATGTAGACATCTAAATTTAATCACTTCCATATGATTAAATTTGTTGCATTTACGTCTATCATATTAATATTAATTTATTAAATTAATATTACACCCTTTGTCCCATACCAATAAAGTATTTAATTTAATAATTAATACTTTGTCTTTTACCTTATTCCTCTCTAAATTAAATAAATACACTAATTTATTTAATTTAGTCATTCTTCCTCTTTTTGATTTAAAAATCAATTTAAAAATTCCTCACTTTCTCTCTCCTTGTCACATCCTCCTACATTTGCCACTTGCCTCTAATCTTCTATTAATTAGCCTAATCCAATATTTGCACAACCTTAACCAAAATCATTAGCTAAATTTAGTACCACTTTTTGGTCAATTCTTCCATTTTTCCTTTTTTATATTGACCCCCTTTCCTATGTGAATTTTTAATTCACATTTATTTGCTCTAGATTCCTCTCCTTTAAATGTGAATTTTTAATTCACATTCCATTCTCCCAAGGCTTCTAGAAACCTTGGACTTGTCACAATTTCCACATGTGACCAAGTCCCACCCTTTTGGAGCCCACCTTTTACCCTCTAGATCATCCTAGGAATGTGAATTTTTAATTCACATTTATCTCCCCAACCACCTTTCCTTTTCCCATGTAGATTTTTGAGGAATTCTAAAATTTCTCAAATGTCCCTTTCACTCCCACTTAGGGACAAGAAATCCCTTTTTGTGGAAATCCTCTCATCCCCCAAGGTGCATGTCCTTTTCCACCTCATGTACATTTTTGACAACTCATCTCCACCTCATATCCTCTTGTCCACTTCACCCTCCACATGTCAAGATGTGAGGGCTTGTGGATTCTCAACCCACCATAGCCCTTCATCTTGACCTTGTTGGATCAATCTTGACCCTTGAATTCTAGAGAATTCAAATTCCTCTATAAATACCCCCTCCTCAAGGGCATTTCCAACTTTTTGCACTCTCATAACTACATGCTGTCCATTTGAATCCTCAAGCCTTTTTCAATCATTCAACCATCTTTGTTCATCATTTTGCATATTGAAGCTTGCATTTTAGTCACTCAATCCATCATCTAAGGAGCGCACAACCAATCCAAGCAAGGGCCAATCAAAGAGGTATCAACAACAAGGGAGGTAAAAGTGTTTGTGTTTTTATCTTATTTGCATTCTTTTTTGTTGAACCACTCTTTTGGCTAATCTTGAGGTGTCCTTGGTATTTTGTTATTCATGTTTCTTAGTTATTTTGCACATTCTTAGAGCAGTAGGAATTCCAAGGTATACAGTCTCGATCAACAATAGTGTGACATCAACATTTTGATGGGATGCTTGATATTGTTAGTGTTTTAGGGAGTTCAATGCTCTCATATTGTGGATGGTCATACAAATGAAGGCTTGATGGACTAATATAATTTTGGTGACCTAATGTCATGAGGTGAGTTTCTATGCATGTCAATATTTTGTGATGGTTATCCTCTCATCCTATTCTTGGTAAGATATGAGTTTGGTGTGAAATGATAGATGCTCCTTTGTTTTTCAAAGGTTTTTAAGAAGTAATGTGATGAAAATTCAACTTTTAAATTCAAAACCCTTAACTTAAGTGACTGCAACATCATATTTTTTAAAACCCTAACTACAAAGATTGCAACACCAAAACATTTTAGAAACCTAACACACAAATATTACTTTTCCATGTCACACCAAAATGCCAAATTATGGATTCCCATATCACACTAAAGGAAAAAGCTACTATGTGATAAAAGATAACAATGGAGATCAAAACCATTAGATTTATAAAATCGACAAATCTAAGTGAATTTGCATAAGAAATTATTAGAACCTATATTCCAACCATTTTAACTAATGTGCACATGCATCTTTAACATTAATAATAGAATATAAAAGATACTAAAGAAGAGAATCTTATAGACAATAATGGACTTCCATTGGTGTGGAAGTTAGAAAAATCCAACATTTTGTTACTTCCAATAATTTGAAAAAGCATCCCCATTGACAATAATATGAATAATATGAAGCCTACTACCAAAAAAAATAGTATCCTTAAAAATAAAATATACAATCCAAAATTGTGAAAGAACATAATTTCAATGGCAAACCATAATATCATGGCCCCTATTTGTGAGGGTTGTATTTGTAGGGTGATAAGTCCTATGTAGTTTGTTGAGATTAGGGGAGATTTTAGCTTGACTCTTCACCAAAGAAATGGGAGATATTGCTACCACCTTTTTTTTTTTTTTAGGAAATCCATTCTTCATGTAGCTATCCCTAATATTTTGGTTGCTTTTTGTTGCCCTTTACATATGTAAATTAACTCTCATCCTTTGTTTCATTCACATTTTCTAGTTACTACTGTACCTTAGAAAACAAAGCAAAGATGTGTATATTAAAATAAGAACAAAATTCAAATGTGTTATCATCTTCTTAATTTTGAACCCCCAAAAAAGTAATATCTCTCACTATAGGTCATGCCATGCTATAGAAACATAGATCTTTTCTCTACAAGATTGAAATAATTCATTAAAGGTCCTATGAAGAACCAACTTCTAAAATCCCAAAGGTTATATCACAAATCACGTCCCATGTTTGTGAGGTTTCCCATGTCATAGATTTGTATAAGGGTATAGGTTTCAAGTGTATATTTAAACATCAAAAAAATTGGTAGACCTGATGAGAGATGATTCAAAGACTTAAATCTATGCTTCATTGGTTATTGTTTTAAATTTTGTGATTTTGATGGAAAATACAAAAATATCAACTTGCAAGAGCATGAATCTTCCATTTGTTGACTTCGTTGGTAACTCCATTAAAGAAAAGATCTAGAATATTCATTTTTGTAGATGATGACAAACCATAATATTCATGTGCATTTGAATATTTCAACAAGAAATTTATCTTTTGTAGCTTGGTACTCAAGTGGTCTATTACAAAAAATAAGGTTGTTAGATTCCTAAATCAATGTTGAAGGGATTACCTCATTTTCATAGAGATGACTTTATCTATCATGTAGATCATATCTAAGATATTGCTAATTTATGCAATATTCATAATTTCATAGATCAAAATGTTGTTCTTCAATTGCTTGCTTTTTCTCTTAAAGGTAAAGCATGTGAATGGTTCAAAACTTTTCCATTTGGTTCGATATCAAGTTGGGATCAACTCAATTATCTACTTTTTAATCACTTCAAAGTGAGTGTGCATACCAACTCAAATGTTTAAAGTATTGGCACAATCAAGAGATACCCTACATAATGCATGCATGATTTTAATGCACTATTGATAAGGTATCAAAAATATTTACAGTTAATGTTACACCTCTTGATTTTGTATTCATATACTTCTTATGAGCTTTAGATCCAAAAACTACCATTATGATAGAAGTTCTAGGAGGTGAGACCTTACCACAGTCCTATGATTTAGTTGTCAGAGCTAATATGAACCTCATAGAAGCCGAAAAATTGCATCCTTCTTTGATAAAACCATTGGTTCCTTAGGAGAATACCCTTTCCCAAGTTGCCTCACATGAAAGAATGCAAGTTCATACCTTTGTACCCACTCACCCTATTCATTTTTTAGATCCAAAAGAGGTGGCTAAGATAAAAAAAATTCTTATAAAATACTTTCCCCATGAGCTCAATGAGCTAAAAACCCAATGCATTTACCTGAATGATCCAAATTTCTTACCTCTAAACCCTCAAGAGCAACAATATGCATGTAACCAAATTATAAAGAAACCTCTTTCTCATTCATAAAGATTTATTCAAAATTGTGCTTCTCAAGATTCTATATTTTCAAGGCTATTTTTTTTGTCAATAGAAATTCCACAAATAATTATTTAATCATGATTTCATGATAAGTATTCACGTGACAATTTCTAGATCGCTTCACATTTTTTATATGGACTAAGTCAAAAATGAATTTCAAGAATACACATATGACAATGATAGAATAAACCTAGTTTTAACTCATGTTATACCCCTAATTAAATATTAGGTTAGAATTTGTTGGAATATGAAGTCAATTTATTGTTATTCCAGCAGTGATGAATAATCGACATTGATATCTAGCTAGTGCTTCAGCTATGCGTCCAGCATGGCTGAAGGCCTACTATTCAACTGAAGGTTGAAATGATGAGGGATCCCAAGGGGCTATCATAGCCCCCTAGATGTTGAAGGTGTTTTCAACCAAGCCAAAAATCTTTTGGGGACTCCCTATTTTTGGTAGTTTTGATAAATGTTTGACATATAGTTGCATGAGTCACACTTTCTATTTTTGAAAAAAATTATTCAACAAGGACTATAAAAATCAGATTTCTTATACTTTGTTGAATTCAAATTGTTTGTAACTTTTGAAGGTTGTTGTAATTGCAAAATTTCCTAAGAAATAAAATACAAAAGTTCTTTGCCCGTGGTTTTTTCTTGGTATAATTTTACTAGGTTTTCCACGTAAATACCGTGTTAAATTTGTGCTTATTATTTTTCTTTGTTTATTCTGCACTGTAATTTTTCTTAAAGTTAGTATCAAAGCGAGGTTTTTCTGCAAAAGTTTGATGGTTCTAATTTTGCTTTATGGAAGCTAAAGATTCAAGATTTATTAGTGAAGGATGGATGTGCCCTAGCTCTCAAAGGGGTAGGGTCAAAACCTACAGCCATGATCGAGGAAGATTGGAATGAAAAGGATAGAATGGATAGAGCAACAATCTAATTATCTCGAGCAAAGTTAGTACTATTTAATGTTGTAGAGGAGAAAATTGCACATGACTCGTGGACTAAGCTTGAAAATTTGTATGAGACAAAGTCATTGGAAAATAATTTTTTGTTATGTAGGCAGCTGTATAATTTGAGAGTGCATGACAATTCATCTATCACAAATCATTTGAATAATTTCAACACACTGACATGCAAGTTGGCTTCAGTGGGGTGAAAATTGAAAAAGAAGATAAAACAACAATTTTATTATGCTCATTTCCTGAAACTTGGGATCAACTGGTCATGGCTCTTAGTAACTCAATACCAAGTGGGAAATTTGTCTTTGAAGATGCGGTGGCTGCTATAATTTTCACAAATTCAAGATGGAAGACATCTCATGTATCTTCTTCTAATGAAGCCCTAATTGCAAGAGATAAAACTTAGGAAAGAGGAAATACTAAAGGTGGACAAACCGAGTCCAAATCCAAGGGGGAAAAAATAGTAAAATGTTAGAACTATGGAAAAATGGACATGTCAAAAGAGATTGCAGGTTGCCAAAAGCAGGAAAAGAAAATTCTAGTTCACGGGCATCTAGGGAAAACATAGCAGAAGTTCAAACACCATTGGAAGACAAAGAGGTATTAACTGTTAATCTAAGAGGCTCTTTACTTTATGTTTGGATTCTTGATTTCGGTGCCTCCTTTCACATGACTCCACACAAAGACTATTTTTCTACTTATTGATCATGTGATGGAGGTATGGTTTACATGGGAAATGAAAACCCCTGTGAAGCTATTGATGAAGGTGACATAAGAATCAAGATGTTTGATGGAATGGTAAGGACTATATTCAACATGTCAAACATGTACTAGGATTAAAGAAAAAATTATTGTCCCTTGGATTTTTTGATGAAAAAGGTTATCAATTCAGTGGTGAAAATAGTTGTCTTAAGGTAACAAAGGGTGTGTTGGTTGTGCTAAAGGGAGAAAAAGTAGGCAATATCTACAAGCTGGTTGGGGAAACTAGCAGTAGAGAAGTTGTAGTGATGTCTAATGTAGAAGCATCTACTAAGTATCAACCTGGCATGAGCGTCGTATAAAGGTACTACCAGATAGAAATATTTTCCCATATGCCAAATATAAAGATTTAAATTTTTGTGAACATTGTTTGTTTGGAAAATAAAATAGACTAAGTTTTTCTAGAAGTACTACCAAAACTAAAGATGTTTTAGAATTAATTCATTCATATACTTGGGAAGCTCTTGTAACATCTATAAGGGGTTCATCATATTTTGTTTCATTTATAGACGATTATTCTTGTAAGGTGTGGATTTATCTTCTCAAGAAGAAGTCTGAAGTGTTTGCTTATTTTAAGAAGTTTAAAGCTATGCTAGAGAATCAAAAGGATAAGACTATAAAATGTTTGAGAATAGATAAAGGAGGAGAATTTTTTTCAAGATAATTTAACCAATTTTGTAGTGAGTATGGTATTGCAAGGCAATTGATGGTTGCTAGGATACTACAACAAAATGGTGTTGCTAAATGTATGAATTGTACAATTATGGAGCGATTCATATGTATGTTGAGAACTACTAGTCTAGAGAAGAAATTTTGGATTGAGGCTATTTCTACAGCCTATTTCTTGAACAATAGATCACCCACTAGGACTCTTTCTAATAAAATCCCTAAAGAAGTATGGATAGGTAAAGTTGTTGATTATTTCTTTCTTCATGTACTTGATTCTGATGCTTATGCTCATATACCTAAAGAGAATAGAAAAAAGTTGGATGTGAAGTCCACAAAATATATTTTTCTTGGCTATGTAGAAGGTACAAATTATGGGATACTGCTTCCCACAAGGTTATAGTTAGACGAGATTTTTATTTTAATAAAAAATCAATGCAAAGAGGTAAATAACAACAAAGTAAAAAAGTTATTCCAATTGAGGTGGAAAGTTATGATGATAATATATACATACTAGATGAAAATCATCAAGATGAACAACAACCAAATGAGCCACAGGGTGATATATTACCCTTTGTAAGGGGATCTACTAGAGTATCCAAAGCACTTGAAAGGCACTCTCCTACTTTTAATTCTACTTATGTATTACTAACTGATGTTGGTGGACGTAGTTCATATTAGGAGGCTTGTAAAGTTGAATGTGCAAGCAAGTGGAGAGTTGCCATGGAAGAGGAGATGGAAGCTCTTCATAAGAACAAGACATGGGAGCTTGTGCCATTTCCTTAGGGGTGAAAAGATATTGGGAAAAATGTTGCACAGATGATTGTCGTTGCACCAAAAGATCGATTTGTTAATGCCTGATACAATCACCAAAGTTAACGAATCCACAGGAGGTGGTTAAGCCATGTCATGAACCCAAGTGTTGCGTTACACAACACAAGGTGAACAAGGGCACACACCTTGCAACAATCCACCCAACACAAGCGAGGGGTTCAAACCCATGACCCAAGCTCTAATACCAATTATTGCACAGACGGTTGTCGTTGCACCAAAAGATCAACCTATTAATGTCTGATACAATCACCAAAGTTAATGAATCCATGGGAGTTGGTTAAGCTATGTCACGAACTCGAGCATTGCGCTACACAACACAAGGAGACTAAGGGTGCACACCTTGCAACAAAAAAGTGGTCTTCATATTGAAAAGGGACATAAATGATAATTTGGAGAGGTATAAAGCTAGGTTGGTGGCCAAGGGGTATGCACAAGAGCTTGGTATCAATTTCGATGAATTTGTTTCACCTGTTGTATGGTTAAGTACTATTAGAGTTGCTTTAGCTCTTGTTGCTAGTCTTGATTTGGAGTTAGAAAAAATCAATGTAAACACAACCTTCTTGCATGGTGATCTCTCATAGGAGATTTATATGCAACAACTAGAAGGTTTTGAGGAAAGAGACAAGGAGAATATTGTTTGTAGGTTGAGAAAATTGAATATGGTTTGAAATAGGCACCAAGGTGTTGGTACAAGTAGTTTGAATCATTCATGATGATTTTGGGTTTTAGCAAATGTGAGGCTAATAATTGTGTCTACTTTCAAAGGTATGATGATGAGAGTTTTATTATTTTTCTTGTGTATGTTGACGATATGTTGGTAATAGGTCCCAACATGGATAAAATCATCTGTGTGAAATCTCAAGTTGCTAGGGAGTTTGAGATGAATGATTTAGATAGAGAAAATCAGATTGTTGGTATGAGGATACACATAGATAGAAATAATAGGAAAATATGGTTGTCACAAAAAACTTATGTGTAGAAGGTTCTACAGTGCTTCAATATGCAAAATGCACAACTAATTAGTACTCCATTTCCTATTCATATTAAATTATCTTTAAAAGAGTGCCCTAGCACAAAATCAGAGAAGACATAGATGTATCATATACCATACTCATTAGAAATTGGTAGTTTGATTTTTTCCATGGTGTGCACAAGACTAGACATTACACAAGCAGTGGGAGTAGTTATTCGTTACATGGAAAATCCAAGTACTAAGCATTGGACGACTGCAAAGTAGATTCTTAGGTATTTGAGGGGCACTTCTAATGCTACTATTTGTTATAGTGGGAGTAGTCTTTAGGTTAATTGGTATATGGATGTAGATTTTGGTGGAGACAGAGATAAGAGAAAGTCTACTACAGGTTATGTTTTCTCCTTAGTTGGAGGTGCATTTAGCTAGGTATCAAAGTTGCAGACAGTGATGGCATTGTCTACTATTGAAGTTGAATATATGGCAACAACACAGGCTAGTAAGGAGGCAATCTGGCTTCATAGAATTTTGGGTGAATTGTAGGTAAAGTATGATAACATGGCATTGCGTTGTGATAGCCAAAGTGCTTTACACTTAGCACAAAACTCAACATAACATACCAGAACAAAGCATATTGATATTTAATATCAAGTTTTGTATGTGAGGTGGTGGAAGGAGGACAAATATCTTTGGCCAAGATACACACTGGTATAAACCTAGTAGATATTTTGACGAAGCCCATTGATAGAGAGAAGTTACATATGGTGCAAAACTTCTCTAGGCTTGTATTTTATTTGATGATTGGCAGCATTGGCATTGGTTTTTTGGTGTGAGGGTTTATTTGCAAGAGAGAAGTTTGACTTCAAGTGGGAGATTGTTGGAATATGAAGTTAATTTTATCGTTATTCCAGTAGTGACAAATAGTTGACATTGATATCTAGCTAGTGCTTTAGGTACATGCTTGGCATGACCTAAGGCCTACTATTCAACTGAAGGTTGAAATGATGGGGGGTCTCAAGGGGGCTATGCCCCCTGGACACCGAAGGAATTTTCAAAAAATTTGGAAGTTTTTTTTTAGACTGCCTATTTTTGGTAGTTTTGACAAATGTTTGGCATGTAGTTGCATGAGTCACACTTTCTATTTTTAGAAAGTTTTTTTCGACAAGGACTCTGCAACTCAAATATTTTATACTCTGTTGAAGTCATGTTTTATGTAAATTTTGAAGGTTTTTGTAATTTTGAATTTCCTGAGAAATAAAATACAAAAGATCTTTGCCCATGGTTTTCTTATTGGCAAATTTTACTATATTTTCCACGTAAACACTATGTTAAATTTGTGCTTACTATATTTCTCTATTTATTCTACACTGTAATTTTTCTTACAAGAATCATACTAAAACTCATTTAAGTCCATTAAATTCCATGGTCTTTATTCATTTAAAAGTTATTTAATATTTGAGTCCCAAGCCATGCAAATTGAAAATACCAATTTAATTATCCCTTATCTTCTACAGCTGCATAGATAGTAGTTAAACTCAAATATAGGTATAGGCTAGGTTTTATGACTAGATTTTATTTTAGCTAGGTTTAATTTTAAATATATAGATAAGAAAACATATTTATACATATGTCTATATACATATATAACTTAAGATGATAGACCATAGTTAATAGGGCTAGATTTAGATTAGACTATACTCTATAAGTCAATCAAATATAAATATATTTATACAACTTACCTTTTAGAGCTCAATGTAGGTTGTTTTTTATAAAATTATTTTTAATCTTAGGATAGAAACTTAGATCAATGATAATAGGACCCTAGTTATAACACTTACATTAGGACTTGGGTTTGAACATTTTCAAACCCTAATCCACACACTATGAATAATTAAACATAAATAATCAACTTACCTAGTCAATCAAACTATCCAATATTTGCAATATAATAATATAACTTCACACAAAGGTTCAACCACTCAACACAACAACTATCTATCAAACTAAAACACTAGCAAGGCTAATAACATAAGGACCTACACATGACCATGAATGACACTTTCAACCTAATATATCATGAATCCAAAATATTACATAAGATAATCATTATGATAGTATTTTTAAACATTTCTAAAATTTTAATGTGTGAAAGATTCATTTTCTTTCAATTTATAGATATATTGTATTATTCTTTTGTTGTTGCATCTTGGGATCTTCCAACCCTAGGATCCATATATCTTTGATTGATTCTATTATTTTAATCTATTGGACATGAATCATACACATGCACAACACATTTTCTCCCTCTCCCTCCCTCCCTTTAATTTTCTCCTTATATCTCTTTATCTCCTCTATCTCTCTTTTTCTCTCACCCCCACTCTTTCTCTCTTCCCCTCTATATATCCTTCATCTATCTCTCTCACACTTTATCTCTCTTTATAAATTACCCTCTTTATGTTGCATGTATTTCAATAACAACAAACCAAATAAAAATAAAATCTAAATTTTGTAGTAAAGAGGCATGTTATCTTCAAAAGACCAAGTTGGATCTACCTTCATGGCCATTCCTTTCCTAAGGGTTGCTTTGATACAAGTATTTTGTAATGCATGCATATCATATATATATTAATAATAAATAATAATTCTTCCAATAAATATTTATTGAGAAACCAACAAACCATATTTTAGCACAATGAAAGCTATGAAAATTTCATCTTATTGCAAAAGAAAGGCCCATTCCTACCGTCACAAAATCAAATTAGTATCAAGTTCAAATCTATGATCCAACATAGCTTAGCACTAAAAATACTTTGGGAAAATCAACTCTTTGTTATATGGTATCCACCACACCTACATGGAGGTCGTTGTTGATGCATCAACTACAAATGATTTTTCCCATCATTTCTTTGGCAATAAGTAATGAAGTTTTATAACATGAAACATACAATTTTTAAAGTGTAATAGAATGGTTTGTATAGTGAAGCTAAATATAATGGGTGACACTTGGATCCTAAACTCAAAGTGATCAAATTTTTTATGCACCAATAGTTTAGAGATGCCACATTTCCATCTAGAGATAAATTGAGTGTAGAATATCATTTACTTAATGGCATGGAGATTAGACTTAAAGACATAACAATGACACTATTCATAGAAGTCTAAGGGTTTAACATAAAAATTTAAATTTGATACCCATATTAACTCCTCTTAAACTTATAAGCTCAATAATAATTCAAAATTCTACAAGTAAACACAAGGCTCAATACAAAAGAATAGTAGTAACAAATTTTTTCGTAGAAGAAACACACAAGTACTAAGAAGCCATAATAAGAAACCAACAATTATGCTCAATTTTGTTTATCTACTTTGATAGTTTTCTTACATGTCTATAAGGGAAATTTTAACTATGACTTCACAAAACTATTTTATCCTTTATGTTTTGATGGATGTTCATACCCTTTTCCAAAAATCCCATTTTGGCAAAAGTATGGAAGTTGCTAGCAATGATTGTGGAATTTGGCTTCATGACTATCAATTGTGTTTTCTCGAAAAGAAATAGAGAGATAAAGAGAGAGATGAACAAATACAAAGCAATGGAGAGATGAAGAGGAAGATAAAGAAATCTAGAGAGATAAAGAGATAATGAGAGGGAGGAAGAGAGACATTGAGAGAGAGAGAGAGAGATAAAGTGACACAAAGAGGGAGATGGGTTGAGATATAGATTCTTATGGACATGTGACATATTTAGATTGTTGGGAAAAAAAAGTTAATCAAAATTTGGTCTCTCTTTTCTCTCTCTCTTTCCCTTTATATCTCTTATTTCTACCTCCTGCTTCATCTCTCTCAATTCCCCTCTCTCTTTACTTTTATCTATATATCTCTTTGTCTCTTCTATCTCTCTTTTTCTCTCACAAGTCCTCTCTCTCTCTCTCCTACTTTTCTATTTCTAGTTTCCCTCTACATCTCTTTTCTCTATCTTTCTCATGCTCTATCTCTCTTTTTGTATTCTCTTCTTTATGTTGAATCAATTTTAATAATGACAAACCAAATAAAATAAAATGTGAAAATTTTAGTAAAGAGGCATCTTCTCTTCAAAAGAACAATTTGGATTTACTTTCATGGTCATTTTTTCCTAAGATTTGCTTTGCAACGATTAATTTCTAATACATGCATATTATGTATATCTTGATAGATAATAATTCTTCCAATAAATATTTATTGAGACATCAATGAAGCATATTTTAGCACAATAAAAAATATGAACATTTTATCTTATTGCAAAAAGAAAGACCCATTTATACTATTTGATTTAATCAAATTAGTATCAAGTTCAAATGTATGATGCAACATAACTTAACACCAAAAATACTTTGAGAAAATCAACTCTATGATATATGGTATCCACCACACCTACATTGAGGTCCTTGTTGATGAATCAACTAAAAAGGACTTTGCCCATCATTTATTTGGCAAGAATAAATGAAGCTTTATAATATGAGACCTGTACTAATTAAAGTGTAATCAAATGGTTCACATAGTGAACCTAAATATAATTGGTGACATATGGAGCCTAAACTCAAAGTGATCAAATTTTCTATGCACCAACAATTCAAAGATGTCAAATTTCTATGTAAATGTACATTGAGTGTAGAATGTCATTTACTTAATGACTTGCAAATTGGACTTAAAGACCTAACAATTGTACTATTTATAGAAGTGCAATGGTTTAACATACAAACCTAAGGGTAATACACATATTCCCTCCTCTTAAAATTACACATTAAATGAGAATTCAAAATCAGTACAAGAAAGCACAAGGTTCAATACAAAATAATAATAGTAACAAAAAAGTGCATAAATGAAACACACAACTACTAAGAAGCCACATGGAGAAACCAACAATTATGTTTCAATCTAGGATTGTAATTTATACTATTAATCTATATAAACAATACAAATCATTTAAAAGTAACTCCCATTCAATCCTATCAATTGCCAATATAGAATGCCTCTCAACATTAATTACATAGTTTTATAATTTTATTATTATTATAGATAATTATTAATATAATCAATAATTTTTATTTTTTTGGTCAGTAATAGGATTTGATTTTATTAAAATTTTCCAAGGATTTATCCTGCCCCAAAACAGGGATGGTCACAAGGGGAACCATCTCCCTAGAAAAAGGACACCAACATAAAGATCAATACCCAGAGCAATAAACCATAAACCCCTCAACAATGACATCAAGCATTTCAAGCATGTCCTTTACCTTTGGTTCCTCCCTTAGTCTGCAATCGAAGTACCATGTCAAAATTTTCCTTCTTTCCCTTCTTATCTTTCTTCCCCTTCACAACAAGCCATCCCTCCTCCATCCTTGCAACCTCCTTTTGCCATTCCTTAGATGTGTCATGTTGTGTCCAAGACTCTCCACGTTCTCCACACACAAATTTTCCACACTGACCCTCTGAGGAGCCATTCACCTCTCCCTATTCTTGGACCCTCACCAACCCTGATTTCTCCCTACATTTTGGGGTTTTAGTACCACAATGTTTTTGTGCAACCACAACTTCATCCACTCTCACCACATCAACACAGTTCAAGGTAGGCACCTCAACATGACCCGACCCCCCTAGCTAATCTGATGCCCCATTTGACTAATGTGGTTCCAAGTTACTCACAACCTAAGAGTAGCTCTTGCCTTGCTCTTCCTTCTTTTTACCCTGTTTCTTCATTGCATAATGAAGGTGTGACACATCCTACCACCAAGTAGTTGGTTTAGGCTGTCTAAGCTTTGCACATTGTGCAGCAAGATGCCTAGTTTGGAAGCATCTTCTGTATCGAAATGGCACCCCTTCATAGTCCAAGGGTTGCACCCAACATCCTTTGGATGTGTTGATTGAAATCTCTTCTGGAAGAGTCTTTGTGACTTCCATCTCCACCAAAATTTGGGCATAAGTAGAATGCATAAGATTTGACGAGTCATCATCAGTCATCAAAAAATTCCCTAAGGAGTTTCCTATAGCCTCCAAACAAGACTCAAACCAAAAATGAAGACGAAAGTTTGGAAGCCTCACCCATAGAGGCACTTTGTCAAAGGTCTTTGTTACAGGATTAAAAGTCGGATGCCATGGCTTTAAAGATAGAGAAATTTTTTCCTCCCAACTCCAAAAATAATCACACAGAACTTTATTTCCATCCTTCAAAGATTCAAAAACAACAATAAAAAAACCTCTAGCAACTGGGTAGATTTGAATACAACCATCCACAATGGGTTCCCAATGTTTGAAGATCCATTTATGGAGATCACACAAACGTGGCCAAAAACCCCTGAAGCATCTAATCAATCCTAGTTCTGAAAAAACTTTGACATTATGAGTTACCTCATCTTAAAGCTCTTACTGTAGAGAGACCATCACCAGAGTGGCCTTCCCTGTCTTACCCACCACCTGGAGGTGATTCCCTACATGGGCGTTTGCAACACTTAATCGACATCCACTAGCTCTCTCCCTTAAGCCAAATCTGCAGCAGTTAGCACCCTACTTACTACTCATTTCACCTGGCAGCATCTTTTGCCTGTTGACACCAAAGTGCGCCTCAAAGATTCTACATTTTGGTGGGCATCTTGCAGTCTTTCCCAGGCTCGTCGACACCCCAACTCCCACAGCTGTCAACAACCCCATTTGATGTATATAATCAATAAATATTATTATAATATAGATAAAGCTAAATATTAATATTAACTACATGCACAAGATAGTTTCATTATTCCATTAATTTATATTTATTTATTTTTATTTTTTTGTATTGACTCATTCATTTATTGTAATACTATTCCTCATTACTGCCATGTGGAGATCTAGGAACAATCTTAACCTATATTTCTCTATAAAATTTGTTAAATCTAGGAACAATTTTCCCCTTACCTTCAAGTTTAACCTTTATTTTGGAAAGAATATAATTTTATTCAAGAAAATCTTATATATAGATACAACAAAATGATTTCCAGTTGAAAACTATCATCACAACATACAAAAGAAGAAATATCCACCAATGAATCCTACAGAACCAAGAACCACTACCTATAGGGAAAAAAAATGGCCTTTGATCCCCCTCCATCTATAATTTAGGTATCTAGCCATTTTTTTTTATCATTTTTGGCACACTTGGTGGGACCCTGAAGACCACTTCAGAGAAAGAATTCAAAACTTTCAAGCTACTGTTTTCAAAATTACAGCAACTTTTTGCCTATCAAAGGTTATCATATTTTATTTGGCGACTCTGTTTTACTTGGTTTTAATTGCAGATTCAATAGCACATGAGCAGAGTTCAGACAAGAGGAAGTGTTGAACCATTTGAATACCTGCAACTATCATCACCAAAGAGAAAAGGCAAAACAACAACAAGAAGGTTATGAAGATCAAGATCACATTCAACACCGAGATCTCACTCTACACCTCCTAGTCTCGGATTTGCAAGTTTTGTACCTATTTTTCCAGTAGTATATCCTATACTACAAATACCAAATATGAGAGTTCAAGCAGCTCCAATGGGCAAAACACATGCATTTGTACCATTTAATGGGGGCAGCTCATTGAATTTGGCTCAACACAATGACATATCAGTAGCTACGCTTAAAAGTCTGCCTAGGTTTACTGGCAAAGATTAGACTACACCAATTGAACACATAAGAGACGTAGCTTCACTTTTTGGAGTCCATAATGTCACAGAAGAGAATGTGGCATTGATGCTTTTAGCAGCTTCGTTTAAAGGAAAGGCACTCCAGTGGTTCAGAGGCTTATCAGTGAATTTTGTTGCATCATGGGATGACTTGGGAGACAAGTTTAGTAAACAATTTTCTAAAAAAAATTGATCATCTATCTTTAGTTGAGAAAATGATGACTATCAAGAGAGTCCCACAAGAATAGATGATAGATTTCAAATTTATGTTCCAAAGAACTTGGAACAAAATCCCAGCCACGGTAAGGCCTACACCAGATCATGCTTTTTTGTATTATCTTAGAGCGATTAATAGTGATATTGCACTTTTGATCCAATCTATGGGAGGAGTAACTTTGCTAGTAGCCTATGAGATAGCTATTAGAGCTAAGAATAACTTAATACAGGCTGGTAAAATTGCACCTAGGCCTCCTATGCCCTTTTTCCCAGATATTCAACCATTAATACCCATTCAAGTACCTCTTATAGCCCTGTTACCTATTGTTCCAACCTTAGGCTTTCAAACTACTACTCAAAACAGTGTTGTTCTAGCAAATTCAGACTTGCAAGAGCTTAGAGGTACCCAACAACAGATGGCTAAATTGCTGCAAACAATAAACAATGTCTTAGTAAGCCTTAAAAATTAGAAAAATCAGAATTACAGACCTTATCAACCACCCTTTCAGGCAAATAAACTGCCTTATTAGGCTAACTACTGAGGACAAAAATGAAATTTCAATACTAGGCCTAATCAACCATATAATTAGAATGTTTCTAGCTCTTCTAAAGAGCCTGTACCTATGCAGAACAACTTGGCACAGGATTATCTATGGTGTTATCCCTATAATCAGCCTCATAACCAAGCTACTTGTATGAATGGGTTGATTAATCAGGCCCTCATGGTACAGAGCAGTTTTGATGCTTATGAGAAAACATCAAAGGAGAACAACGATCAACAAGATGATCAAACACAATAGAATGACCTTGACGTTGCTATGATGAATTGGAAAGTTAGTGAATTTTGTGGAGTTAATCATCCACAAGGTCAAAATCAGTCAGCTACTTCTATTGCAACCCATACGAGGTCCAAGGAAAGGGTGGTTGACCTAAGATAGCAAGCTGCTTCTAGAATACAAGCATAAAAAGATAAACAACAAGTTGTTCCATAGAAAAATCAAGTGCCTACAGCCCAACAGGGGCAGGTTCAGCCTTCTATAGCTCAAAATGTTCAAATTTTACCAAGGCAGCAAGTTGTGCCAGCAAAGGAGCAGCCAAAGGTTCAATCTCAACCTCAAACAACACAAACAAAGGTTGTTATTCCAAAAGTGCAACCAAAGGTTAGTGGTACTGCTTTTAATATTGTTGAGCATATAAGAAAAGCTACAGTTACTATGACCATGTTAGATGCTTTACATCTTCCTAGGTAGAAAGAAATTTTTCAAGAGGCTTTAGCCAAAATATTAATTTCTGATGAATCCACGAAGGAGCGGCCTAGAGTTCTTGCAAATAGTACAAAAGTGAAGACTGAATAGCCAACCCAAGAGGTAAAACCACCACAGTTTTATGTTAGTTTGATTATTGGTGATAGCATAGTGCATAACTGTATGATAGATTCGAGAGCAAGCAGCTCTGTTATGCCCAAACAACTGGTAGATAAGTTAGGAATTGAGTATGAGCCATTGTCAAAAGGAGTGGTTCAATTAGATGGTACAACCATCAAGTCTATTGGAGTTATCATAAGTCTCCCTCTTACATTGCACGCTTGTCCCAACTTTTCAATTCCACAAGATATATGCATCATTGATCTCCCACCATTCTTTCCCATTTGCCTTTCTAGAGATTGTACAAGAAAATTAGGCATACTTGTCATCATATTGGTCTCATATGTGTTTTAGGACCAGATATGGTACTAGAGTGACTATCAAATCAAAACCACGGGCTAAAGACCATATTGAGCCTTATGTTGCAAATCCTATAAATGCAAACCTTGCCATCCGTGAGTATGACAATTAATCCATGACCCTTGACCCCAGTGTATCCATTGAAGGCATACTTGACATAAATTTAGACGAGTGGGCAACTGAGAATCATGAGGTTGATCCATTCAGCCACATGGATGAGGTAGGTTTGGGCATTTACATTATTCGAGAGCCTATTATGATTATTCCAAATCTGGTCAAAGAGGAAATACAACCAAAACAACAGATTGAGTAGCTTTGGAAGTTGTATTACGACGGTTCAAGGAGTAACATAGGTGTTGGTGGAGGAGCCATGCTTATTTCACCTGATAGAGAGAGGTATTTTTGAGCACTTCATTTTTCTTTCAGTTGTTCTAACAATACAACTGAGTATGAGGCATTAATTCATGGCCTAGAATGGGCCAAAAAGAAAGGTATCATATGTCTCCAAGTATTCGGTGAATCAGAGTTGATAACAAAATAGGTAAGAAACATGAACATAACTAAAAATGATTTTTTGAAACTATACAAACACAGAACTTGGGATTTAATAGAGGAATTTGATGCTTTTAACTTGCTATCTATTCCTAGAAATTTGAATAAAGAGGCAAATAGGCTTGCGGCCATAGGATCACAATATGACATAACAACTAATATGCATAATGTTGAGGTACAACAATATGTAAAGGTGGTAGTAAGACCATATATACCTAATAATAACATTAGTTGGCAAGTTTTTGACAATGATGAGCAAATAATCAGTTTTCTGATAGAAGTATAGTTTTCTGTTGGAAACCAGAAAAAGCTTGAGCAACAATATGAGAATCAGATCTTGTAGTTGAAGACTAATAACCTTCCCAAGGGATTGGTGGCCCTTGAATCAATTTTCAACACTGATGATCAGGTTAGAAAGGATAGGTCTAGTATCACAGTGAAAGAAAAGCACTATGAGCCAATTGAAATATTCAAGGATAAGCTTCTTAAGCTTGGAAAAGTCTATACCAAAGAAGAACAACAAGCATTTGTCTTGAATTCAGTGACATATTCGCCTGGAAGTATGGAGATCTAAAGGGTTTTAACCCTGAGTTGGCTCAACATACAATTGAGTTAGAACCCAACACAAAACCAGTGAGACAAAAGCAAAGGCCATTGAATCCCAAGCTAGAACACCTTATGAAAATAGAGTTAAACAAGCTATTTGAAGGTAGTATTATCCTTCTAATAAAACATACCTCTTGGGTTTCCAACTTGGTTCCTGTTAGGAAGAAGAGCGGAGAGATAAGGTTGTGTGTGGATTTTTGTGATCTAAATAGAGCTTCACTAAAAGATCACTATCCACTACCTTCAATGGAGCAGATATTGCAAGTTGTTTCAGGTTCAGAAAGGTTCTCCTTGTTGGATGGTTATTCAGGGTATAACCAAATTTTGATTAAAGAGGAAGATCAGTACAAAACAACCTTTACCACCAAGTGGGGTACTATGGCTTACAAAAATATGCCCTTCGGATTGTCTAATGTAGGGGTAACGTTTCAAAGGGAAATGGATATGGCCTTTCAAGGCCTTATTAACAGGTTTTTCCTAGTATAGTTAGATGATATTACTATGTTTTCAAAGAAAGCTAATGAACACTTTGTGCATTTAAGGAAAATATTTGAAAGCTGCAGAGTACAGGGTGTCACTAAACCCCAAAAGAGCATTTTTGTAGTCCATGAAGGAAAGCTTCTAGGTCATATTGTTTCAAAGCACGGTATTACCATTGATCTAGAAAGAATCAATGCAATTTTAGCTTTACCCCTGCCTACACATAAAAAAGGTTTGCAAAGTTTTCTAGGTAGGATTAACTTCATTAGGAGATTCATTCCTAACATTGCAGCCTTATTGCAACCACATACAGCCATGCTGAAGAAAATAATTCAATTCAGTTGGAAAAAGGAAGGTAAGAACAAATTTGAACAAATTAAAGAGGCACTTGCAGCAGCCCTAACACTTATAAATCCAAATTTTGATAAAGATTTCATATTATATGTGTTTGGAAGTGTTGATACAATCCATCCATGCTCTGTCAGCAAAATACAAAAGGACTAGAGCAGCCTATGGCTTTCTTTATTCAAGTTTTGCATGATTATGAAGCTAGATATTCATTTGTAGAGAAGCATGTTTTAGCTATAGTAAGAAGCCTTAAAAATTTTAGGCATATGTTGTCAAATAATAAAATACAATTGTTGGTCACTCATCCAGCAATCAAAGATTTTATGCTCAACAAAGACATTAATGATAAGAGAGCAGGCTGGATCACAAAAGTGGTGGAGTACACATTGAAATTAAAGTCACAAAGCTGGTTAGAGGCAAAGGCCTATATGAATAGCTTGTTATTAATGAAGAAAACAGGCTAACAGCTGATCAACAAGTTGAAATAGTGCTTAATAATGAGGAATCAGTTGTTGTTCTAGTTACAACAGCAAATTGGATTCAACATATGGTACATTATCTGCATATCGGTGACTGTCCTGAAGGTTTAGACAAGTCCAAATGAAGGTATTACAGGCTTCAAGCCATTCCATATGCTGTAATTGATGGATTTTTATACAAAAAGGATTATAATAATGTTTTGCTCAGATGTGTAGAACTAGAACAAGTTGAGAGAGTTCTACAAGACTTTCATGACAGGCCCTCTGGAGGCCACTTTGCACCAAGAACAACAACTCTGAAGATAATGAGAGTTGGGTATTATTGGCCTGAATTGTTTAAAGATGCCCATGCTTGGGTCAGAAAATGTAACAGTTGTGTAGTGTTTGCACGAAAACAGAAGCTTGTAGCTCTTCCTTTACATCCAATTCAAGTGGAACAAACCTTTGGCAAGTGGGGACTTGACTTTATTGGTCCCATAAATCCACCTTCAAGTGTTGGGCATAAATGGATATTAATAGCGATAGACTACTTCACGAAGTGGACTGTAATAGTTGCATTGAAGGATGCAAAGGAGACATCCGTCTTAAATTTTTATCAAGACTTGGTTTCTAGGTTTGGTACACCATATTCAATAATTTATGATAATTATTTAGCATTCATAGGTTTAAAAGTTTTAGATTGGTCAGTAAAACATAATATTTATCTGAATACTTCTTCAAACTATTACCCTCAGGGTAATGGACCAGCAAATTCCACTAACAAGAATTTGATAAAAATCATAAAGAAGACAATCCAGGATAATCAGAGAACCTAGCACGATAAGCTAAAGCTAGCCCTTTGGGATGATAGGGTTACACCTAAGAGAGTAACATGTAACTCACCTTATGTTCTAACTATAGTAAAGAGGCCAAAATACCTATCTCAATTGACCTGCCTACATTGAATATGATCAAAGAACTGGAATTGCTTGATAAAGAACCTATGGAAATTAGGCTAGCACAGCTAATGGAATTGGAGGAAATTAGGAAAGAAGTATTAAAGAATCTGGAGGTGCATCAGGCTCAGATGAAAAGGAAATTTGACAGAAACGCAGTCCCAAGGATATTCAAAGAGAAGACCTGGTAAACACACAAAATTTGATGTTATGTGGGATGGCCCATATATTATCATTAAATGTAAACAACATAGTGCCTTCTATCTCTCAAGGCTAGATGGAGAGGTGTTACCAATCCTTGTCAACGAGATCCACCTCAAGCAGTGCTATTATAGAACAAAGTTTGCAGATGTACATAGTAGAGTAGTTTTAGTTTTAGTTTTGCTTTCAATAAATGCCCCATGGCACATTTCATTTCAGTACTATTTGCTTTCAATTCAATAAGTGCAAATGTTGCACCTACTTTATGACTTCATCCTAAACATAGCCATGATTATTTTTTTCCAGTTTTGTTTGTTGTTGTATAGTTTCACCAGCTAGGTCACAAGTTTTTCTAAGTCAAAAGAGGACAAAATGGACTCCATGTCCAATGGGTATACAAGGAAACTAATCTAGCATGCTTAACAGGCAAGCACACAGTATAAATCACTAGAATGTTACCAAAATTTTCACCTCAGCTCAATTTAGTAGAGCTAGAAATAGATGATTATATTGAGGTGAAAGGTACACATATTTTATGTTGATAGTTCATTTGAGTGAATTTGTTACATCCCCTCTGACTCTAACATGTTAATGGCAATGGAATTATAGTTGTTATGTTAGTTGCAATAACTACTTTTCATGTGAATGTGAAAATTGTGGATTAAATAACTGTTTAATTTGTTGCATCTGTAAATGTAAACGTTTTACTTTAGTTTGCAAAATGTAAATGAGGATGATGATATTATATTTTAAACCTGAATATACATGTCGAGAATGGTCTAACCATAGTTTTTCTTTCCCAAGTGGTTGCAGGATCGACAAAACTTGACGGGAAGGGAATTATCATCAGCGAGAGGACGTATTTTGGCAAGGATCAATTTGTCATCAAACTTTGAGTCGATGTATGAAAAAATGAAAAGTTATAACCTTGGCCTTGGTAAAAGTATAAAAGTATTGATTAATATAGTCAAATTAAATATATATGAATATTTATATAGGGAATTTCAAAAGAGTATTAATGTTATAATTATAATAAAAGGAAAGCTAATATTAAAACTTAATATTTTTGATACTCAAAAATAAAAAGAATACGTGGGAAAGTTTGGCGTCGGTTCATGGAAGGCAGAGCAATCCACCTTTTTCATCATGCTCAAGATGAAACATCTGGAATTCTTGAAGACCCAAAAGTTCTTGTTTGGGAATTCGGAAGGGCAACCGCAAAAATGAGGGAAGTCTCTCTCTCTAGGGATTCATATTTTTTCTTCTTTCATGGTATTTTCATTTTTGGACCATCGCATGTATTTCGCTTTGTTTTGTTGGAGCTTCTCATGCTTCCAAATTCTGTCCTCGGCAAACCTTATTTTTTGAAGTGTAGGACTCTCTAATTAGAGCCGGACCCTGAGAAAATTCAAATCTACCTCTTTGTTGGGGAGTGACAACCCGTGTTTTCATTGACCAAGCGAAGGGAGTCCAACGAGCAACCAACTAGTAGCGATGGGATCTCGATATTCACCGAGCTCTAGATGCCTTGACAGGTATGTATAAGAGTCTTTCTTTACGAATTGTTTGCTCAACAAGTTCTATGAAATCATTCTTAATGAATGTCCTTCTTGCTCTGAAAGTAAATTAAGATGAGTTTTTCTTCATTCTATTGAATTGTAAATAGAACTGTTCTTGGGAATCAATCTAGTACTGACACTGGTTCCTTCTAATATACCTAAAATGTTAAGATAGTCATGAAGGAGAGTTCTTCCCTGTTAGAATATCTCAGATATCTAACTGTGCTACAGATCCTCCTTAGTTTTATGGAGATCTTCATAGTCTTGTTTAAGTCATGTCAATTTCCTTAGTTCTAAATTCTTATTTGGATAATGTTACCTTCTCCGTCTTAAGAGTGGGGTCGAGTGTTAGATCTGTTGAATCTCCACCGAATTAAATTCTTCTTTAATGCTTGAAGAAAATAATTATGGAAGTATAAATGCTTAAAGTTAAAGGAATGGTATGAGATATTAGGCATAAGGATATGGGAAGGAGCCTCTCAAGCTTTGTCCTAACTTGGAAGTTCTGAAAGGGAGCCTTAACTGATCAACTTATTTCATCACACGACCTTGGCTAATTCTTACTCTCTTGAACCTTTGCGAGATCTAAAGTGGGCCTTATAAACTGCTCTATGTCTTAATCTTTATTATATATAAACCCTGGGGTATAAGCTCAACATGTAACTTGAAGGATTGACCATGTAACCTGTCTTCATAATCTAGGTATGAAATTGTTTGATCAGATCATAAAGAATTATTAACTGAATATATCACTCAATTTTCATGAGCTCAATGACAATAACCTCTGCTCTGTGAGAGAGAAGATAGCTCTAAAATAAGTGCATATATTGGGTCAATTCTCGCACTATATAATTTGATGTTAGAAAATAGCAACATAGCTTGAATCAAGGAGAAAAGAAGAACCAAGTCTTTGAATTGGAAACTTATGTTGCAAGATTAGTGCATCAATCTCTGATATTGTTTTCATTTAAGTTTAAGACTCCTTAATTTCTTCTCATTAAATTAAGAATAGCAATTTATTAGTACTTAGAAGGGAAAAGTAAATAGTTGAGTATATCTCTTTGAATGAACCACAAATAAAATCAGCTCACTCTTAAATATAATTGAAAGGTTGTTGAGACCATGTTGAGATCGTATAAATCTTGCAACAAGATATGATTTCAAATCAAGTTCTAGTAAAACTAAACCCTAAGGATAAGTTTAACCTCAAACCAAGAGAGAAATGATATTCCAACCTGAGGTTGCAATAAATAAGAAACTTGATCTAAGAGTTGTCATGTCAAGCAAGGGTGAATGCTGACGGCACAGTAGTGCCAAAGACATCGACACAGTAGTGTCAGTGAAACCGACACAGTGGTGCTAGAAACAATGAAAAATCCTTGGCCAAGGTAGATGCCAGTTAGGTAAAGACAACTTCCATGTTCCAGATATACTCTAGTCAGAATGATCCTTCTGGTTAGGAGGAACCTTCAGAGGAGGGATCGAACAGCAATATAGGTTCATGGACACTAGGCTCAGAGTCATGATGACATTTGATCCTTTTGATTGTCCTCGAGAAGGGTCGGGTTTCTTCAATTGAAGAACACGGGAGACTAGTAGGTCTAGTTGGGTGGTAAAGCCCTTGATGATAATTATCTTTCCTTCATTGATAAAGAAACTCAAGTACAACAGCATGAAGATGATGTCAAATATATTTCTTCCTCGCTCATAAATCCAGGTACATGCAATGGTAATTGAATTTCTAATTCATCTATGCCATGAATGCTATTCTTTATGTTAATGTAAGATTCTCATATACTTAGTGAGATAGTTACTTGAATTTACTCAGCTGTTATATTGTTTCATAGCTGAAGTAATTATTCGTTATCTTCTAGAAGCAAGAAAAGTAATTATTATTCTTCTGCAATTTCCTATTAGATGTTTATAGTTAATAGTTTCTTTTCAGCTGAAAATGAAATTAAAAGTTAGTTGATGAAGTGTATAATGTAACAACATTTGAATTGAATTCTCTTTTCCGTCTAGCTGCAAATGAAACCCTAGTTTGGCAGTTATTTAGTTATTGATCTGCCATGAACAGTTGGCAGAAAACTGTTGAACGATTCATGTGAGATGAAACTGAAAATTAAAAAGATAATTGCATGTTTTAGTTGGATCAATTTGGAAACCCTAGTTTCAAAAACAAGTTAGTTGCAGTTCAGCTGAAAGTTAGTTGTCAATTGAAAATTTTAAACTGTAGTCTAGGAAGGTTGTTACAAAATTTAGTTTATTATGCAGAAAATCATAAAAATTCATAAAATGTTGCATAGTAATGTTTTTTTTATTCATCATGAACTAGAAAAGATACATCATAGCATAAACCATTTTTGTTTGGTGTTTAAAAACCAGAAAGTGTTTAAGTGTCTCATGTTGGCCTCCTACAATGATTTAACAACTAATCCTTTACAACTGTAATTCAGAGATTGGACATCTAAATTGAATAGCCATTCAATCATCATGAAGGTGCATTTAACTTGTCAACCCAGGGATGTGAACTTGAAATGGGTCAGCATAGTATGTGCACTAAGAATCCCAAGTAGCCATATTCATTCTACAACTAAGAAAAACATAATGTTGAAGGTAAATTGCTTAGAAGGAAATAATATAAGTATTGAACATCAACCAACAACTATGCTAAGCTGAAATGCATGACAGAAATGAAAATCTAAGCAAACAAACAGGAAACTACTATGTCTGCTTTGGCTGCAGGAATAGTCACATAATGGAATTCTAGGGGTTGTAAGAACAATCAGTGTCAGATTCTTAACTAATTACCTAACAAAAAGTAATAACTAAACTAAACTTAAACTAAAGACGAAATTATCACCAAGCGGGCCCCCTTGGATGAGTATCATCTAAAACTAATGTAAACTCAGATGCATGGACTTATAACTTCATCTTATTCATTGGAAAACATGAGTACAATAGAGCAATGTAATTGTATTACTGAAAACTAATAATGCAAGTACATCATCAGATCGTGCAACCTTCTTAGAAGGAGAATCTAAATCTTATTTATAGGAAAAGAAGCGACCAACTAAGCAAGGCGATCAACTCCATGAACTGGGAGGATGCTACTTTAGGGAAAGCAGAGAAAGTGGAGAGGTGGTTACGCGTGCATGGAATCTAGTTAGACGTGCCTGCCTCAACACAGATTTAGCACAATAGTAACACCTATATTCACTCAACATCAATAAAGATCATTTACAAGGTAGTTACAACTCGATTTGCATGAGGAATCTCCCACCATCAACCTCTTTGAATGATTCCCTTCATTGAACTTTGCATGACCACTTTGTTAGCCATTATGGTGAATGACCAGCTAGCAGAATCTTCTCAATCTAGTGGCCTCAGATCATATTTGCATGGCAATATTAGTACACATAATAATCACATATCTATAACTATCTTAAAAATCATTCATTAATCCACATGTAGAATTAACACAGATAGTCCATATAACGTGTCAATGTCATTAAATATTTGTAGAGATAAAATTAGGCCCAATGTTTATGGTTTCGAGGAAATATCAACATTCAAACATCGAGGTTCATGACAATTTCAACAAATAGATCATAAATTCTACCAAAATTGAACCATAAACTAGACTCATCATCCCCCCAACCTAAGGTTTTGTCAGCAAGGGAAGGTTTGTTCTTCTTCTTAGTCAAAGCCCTAAAATTTGCAACTGCTAATTGTCCCACATCAGTGGTTGTTGTGTGTGAATTAGGATCCCAATAGAACCCTCGCTGTCTATCCAATATGTTCCATCTTTGTCTCTCTGCAACAATATCATAGTTGTAAAATTTGTAATTTGGCATGGGCCACATCAGGATGGGTGGTTGAAAAGTCAGTGGAAGCCAAAATCATCCTTTTTTCCTCCCAGTATGTATATATCTATAATTCTTTTAAGTATTGCAACATAGTTTTGTATAGATTGGGGCTCAGATTTCTTTAGCTCATAAATTAGGTTATTCCATCTTTGTGATAGGTATCTCTTCATAGTTTTTTCTTTTTTTTTTCCACCACCTCATATTCACTGTAAATTGCTTCTATCCAAGGCATAATCTTATTACCATAGGTAGGTCTGAGAATTATTTTGTGCCACTCCCTATAAATGTCCCCTAGATTTCCTAATTCAGCCTTGATGGGTAGAGGGATGTTGGATTCCAATTACTTATAAGCCCCATATTGTTGTCCCCAACTGATCTCATTTTGTACCCATGACATAAATGCCCTTAATCGGACATCCCCAACACATAACAGTGGATTCCAATCATGTTCTTGAGTCACAACATAATTATGCAAGCAAACTTCACACAACAAATTCTTCATCTCATGGGAAGCAATTTGATAAGCATTAAAAAATTCAATAGGAGTCTCAATAGAAGGGTTCAAACCTGAGACAATCCTTTCCAGCTTAAAAGAAAGATATTTCTCCTTTAAATGCAAAGCATAGACCCTTGGAGGGGCCCTACATTCTACTATATGGGGTACCAAGTCTATCATATCATCCACCTTCTTCTTTAAAGTAGCAATTTTTGCATCCTTTTCTGTAATCTCCTCATCTTTCTTTTGAATTTCTTTCTTCAGCCTACACTTCTCTTCTTTCCATTCCTCTTCTCTTCTTTTCATCTCTTTCCATAAATGAATAGCTACCATGTGCATTGAAAAAGAATGGGGGTTATGTATTCCTAGCAGCATTTTTCCTAGCATTGATGCTTGCTCTTCATATAGTACCAGCTATAGGGATTTAGGTTGTTTAGTCAATTTTGGTTGCAGGGCCTCTTGTTCCTATTTTTGCTCATGTTGCAGGATCTCTTGCTGCAGGAAATCCTAATTTTCCTCATACCCTTGATTCTCAACTTGTCTTGCAATATCAACAAGATCTACTAGTGTTATGTGTGTTGCTTTCTCAAATGTATCCTCATCCTTGACATTCACCTGCCTCATTGGAGCATATGTGTCCCCCTATGATATTTCTCTAGACTTAGGGCTTTCCTGCGGAGGCATATCAAAGGCTGGCCCAACTGGTCTTGCTTTCCTGAGAGGGCTTTCATGTTTTTCTTTGGCTGTAGGATGAATAGTGTCAGCCTTCTACTTCCTCGAGCTTGGTACTTCTTTTTCTGCCAGCTACTTTTTAGCTTTTCCTTTTCTTATTTTCGCTTCTATCTTTTGTACCCTAGTTTTTATTAGGATGCCAAATGCAACATCATCATCAAAATCTAGGGAGGAACTTTCTTTGTCTGAGTGCTCTGTCTCATAAGAGCTAATTTCTATGGTTTGTTCTGCTACATGAGGGTTTGCACTAGGAATTGCACCAGAAGTAGAAGCACCAAGAGTGGCTTCAGTCACGCTCAATCTCCTACTAGACCTACGGGGTTGAGGTAAAACCCTAGGTTGCAAATGCTCTAGTCTAATTTGATCAATATTTATGAATTCTTCCTAAGTCATCTCAGATACATCATACAAAGTCTTCTCAACTAACAATTTAATCAAACAATGGTGGGAAATGAAATTGTCCCTACCTTTTTGAGTCTCGACTGCCATGATTGAAAGAAGGTGGTAAAGCACATTCATCATATTCATCCTCCTCTCGTGTCTCATGTGATTCAATATTTTAAAGTGCAGGAAATGTAGATTTGACTGGCGTCCTTCACAAGTGATATATTTTATGACATGAACAGCTACTTGCTTCCATGGCTCAGGAAGAGAGGTTTTTTTGCACCTTGTTTTTCCATGCTCAATGGAGATTCAAAAGGTTCTATAAATTTTTCCCTAGCTGACCTGGCATCTCTAAAAGTAGGGTAATTTTCACCATTGGCAGGAAACCATGTAACCTCTACAATTCTTTCTTCAGTATCCAATACTTCCAGCCCTTTTACCATGGTTTTTCCATCAGACAATGTCTGGGAAAATTCTAATGCAATGTCTTCATTAAAACCATTTAGCTTCATGAAATAGTCTAACCAGCCATAGTTTCTAAATTCAACTTGTGAAGGTGCATCCTGCAGTAATACGTCATGAACCGTGGGTTCATTCCTGATTAACCCACCTCCCATTGTCTGCAATCAACAATCACTCTGTAAATTTTCCTTCCTGCAATATTGCCAAATTTCCAACACCAATGTCGCCTGAATTTTCCTTTTCTGTTTTACCTTTTCTTTCTTTCTATTTTACCTTTTGGCGACTTAAGATTATGATAGGGTCAATAATGGAAATAAATAAGTAATAAAGGAAGGTTATGATGGAGAAAAATGGCGATGACAATTGCTGTCACCTCACACGTACTAGTCATCATCTTACTCAAAATTCAAATTGGCTCAATTTAAATTTTGTTGACATAGACTAGTATGGACTGACACGTGGGAAAATTACTCACCTCTTTTCCCCCCCAACCTAAATTTGAGCATGTGTCCTCACATGTGAGGTGATAAGGATGATTTGACAGGGACAGGGAATAATGACATGCTATGGTGAACGTCCATATTAATTCACAACAATTAAATGAATGCACTAAAGACAATTAATAGATAGAAATTAATGCATGCATACCTGGATTTATGGAAGATTCATTGCAAAGATTGTGGAGAAAATACCGGTCGCCTTTTAAGAAATAAGTTGAGTAATTAATGAAAATGAGGTGGAATGAGGTGGAGTGGAATGAAGTGAAGTGATGGAAGAGAGAGAAAGGTGGAGATGGATGGGCGAATGGGTGGATGGGTGGAGAATTGGACTCCCATAGAAGTGGAAGTCTTTATTATGACAAGTACATACCTTAATTAGCCAGAAGAAGGGACACTAGGTCCACTTCCCTCGACTACAAGAAGCTCGGGTGTTGCATGCTGAGTAAATTGTTGTAGGAAATCCTCTTTGGAAGTTGGCTTGTGATACAATATGAGGTGATGACCATTGACAAGCAGCTTAAATCTGACTGGGTCAATAGTAGTGAACTAAACAACACCATTGGGGTATACTTCAACAACCTCATATGGTCCTAGCCACCTTGGCTGCAATTTTACTACATTATCTTGATATCTTGAATCACAAGCAAGGCCCAATCTCCTGGTTGGAATTTCTTATCCTTGATGAATTTATCATGCCACCTGATTCTCTGATTTTTCACTACCTCTGGATGATGCAAGGCTACTCTCCTCATCTCATCTAAAGCATTCAACTGCAGGATTCTTTCTCTTTGTGCCTCAGAGATATCCATCCCCAATTCTACTGTAGTCCTACGAGTCTTATGTTCAAATTCAATGGGCATCATGGTTTTTTTCCATACAACAACTCAAATGGAGTGAAGTCTGTAGTTTTCTTCCAGGTTGTCATATAGGCCTAGACAGCTTTTGGCAGCCTATTTGCCCAATCCTTTTTATGAATGGCCACTTTTTTGGTCAGGATGGCTTCAATCTCCCTATTAGTCACCTCAACTTGACCATTGGTCTGGGGGTGATAAGGAGTAGGCTTCCTATGTCTTATGTTGTACTCATTGACCAGTGTTGCAACAAGGGTTGATGTGAATTGAGCCCCTTGATCAGTCACTATCTCTCTTGGAACTCCATACCTTGTGAAAATCTCCTCATAAAGAGATTCAACAACCTTATTGTCTCTTACATGCTTCATGGCCTTCACTTCTACCCACTTAGTTACATAATAAGTGCAAACTAAGATATAAGACTTACCATTTGATGGAGGATCAATGGGTCCTACAAAATCTAGTCCCCATTTGTCAAATGGAGTGATTACTACCTGAGGGAAAAGTGGCATCTCATCAGATTTGGTTGGTCTACCCATCCTTTGGAATCAATCACATTTTCTTGTATACCTTCCCACATCCTTGTGGAGTGTTGGCCAGTAATATCCAATGTTCAAGATCTTCATTGTTGTCCTCTTGGCTGCAAAATGTCCTCCACATGGTTCATTGTGGAATGCATGCAAAATATCATGTCTCGTCTTCCCTCACATGTCTCCTCATGACATGATCTAGTCTAGTATAAAACAAACATCCAACAATCCATGAAAAAATAAAATATTTTTCAATGAGCACCTTTTTCTCTTTTAGAGAGAAGTGAAGAGGAACTCTCCCTGTGACTAGATAATTAGCTATGTCAGCATACCAGGGTGTTTTCACAATGATGGAGAATAGATGCTCATCAGGAAAGGATTCATCTATGGCTTGATTGTCTTCTAATGTAATCAGCCTTGAAAGAAAATATGCAACAACATTGGCCTTCCCTTGTTTATCCACAATGGTTATGTCAAACTCCTGCATCAACAACCATCTTGCCAACCTATTGGTGATCAGGAGTTTATTCATGAGATACCTAATGGATGCATGATCAGTGTGCACAAAGATTTGATAGCCTGTTATGCAGTGCTTGAATTTGTTCAAGACATAGATCACTGCCAACATTTCTTTTTTTGTCACTGTATAGTTGAATTCAGCTCCTTACAAGTTTTTGCTAACAAAATAAATGGAATTTTCAATAGCTCCTTTTTTCCCTAAGAATGCTCCTATGGCATAGTCTGATGCATCTATATGGATGTGAATAGGAAGCTCCCAATTAGGTCCTTTGAGTAAAGGAGCATGAGTCAAAGTTGTCTTCAAATCAAAAAATGCTTTGTCACAATCTTTTGTCCATTGGAATTCAGCATCTTTGGTGAGAAGAGTATACAATGGTGTTGCTATTTTTTCAAAATCCTTGATGAACCACCTATAATAGCCTGCATGTCCCAAGAAACTCCTAACATCTTTTTGTTTTGCAGGTGTGGGCAGATTTTTTATCACCTCAATCTTTGTAGGGTCTACTTGAATTCCTTTGTGAGAGATGTAGTGTCCAAGAACTACACCTTCCTACATCATCATGGAATAATTTTCACTGTTTAGAGATAGATTTGATCTTAACATCTCTATAGGAATCTCCTGAGATTCTCTAATGCTTCATTGAAATCAACACCATAGGTGGTTAAATCATCCATATAAATTTACATGCAATTATGAGAAATGTCTAAAAATATACTAATGACTAACCTCTGAAAAGTTGCAGGTGCATTGCATAAGCCAAATGGGAGTATCGAGTAGGCATAGGTCCCCCATGGATAGGTAAAGGTGGTCTTCTCCTGGTCCTCAGGTGCAATTTGGATTTGGTTGTAGCTGTTGAATCCATCTAGAAAAAAAAAGTATTGCTTTCCTGCAAGTGAGTCCAAAACTTGATCTATGAAGGGTAAAGGAAAATGGTCCTTTTTGGTGGAAGCATTAAGTTCTTTATAATCAACAAAAACTCACCATTTCCCTCCTTTCTTGGTCACAATAACCAATGGAGACACCCACTGACTATTTGAAATGGGGTAGATAAATTCTACATCTAGCAATTTTTGCAGTTCTCCTTTTACAATTTCTCTTAGTGCAAGGTTGATTCTTCTTTGTGGCTATCTAACTGGGGTGCAATCATCTCTGAAATAAATTCTATGAGTGCAAAGCTTAGGTTCCAATACCTTCATCTCATGATAGTCCCACACAAATGCATGATGGTGGGTCCTCAGTAAATTTTCCAACAATTGTTGTTTTTCATTCAATTTGTTGTTAATATTCAGATATTTTCCTTTTGACACTTGTACTTGTGTAGTTAACTCTATCATGGATGCCTCATTAACACATGGTACCTTGAGTTCATATGGCAACAATGTATGGGACATACCTGTTGCTGTAGGAAGTCCAGTTGTAGGAAGAGTGGCTGCAAGAAGTGCGTCTGCAGGAAGAATGACTACAGGAAGAGCAAGCAGAAGTGTCCTGACTAAAACAACAAAATGAGAAGATGATACTTCCTCCACTTCACAATGATTATGAATGATGTTATCCAATACTTCATATTCATCTTGAAGCTACATGAAAGAGCTTCTGCCTAACATCATAAGATGCGCCACATAATTAACTTCCTCGACCTCTTCACCAACATGTGGCCATACAAGATTATCCTCATCATGGGATGGCTTAGCAGGAGGATAAAGGGCAAGCTTTTTGGTGCTCTTTTCATTAGAAATGGTCATGTCTCCTATCCTGCATCCAATATATGCATCTATTGTTGCTAACTATGGCCTTCCAAGAATAATGGGATACCCGCCTAGTGTGGCTTTAGGAGAAAGAATCATGAAATATGCGGGGTACTCCCATGAGTCCAAAATTACCACAAGATCCTCTACTATACCATCAGGCATAGAACTATTAGCAAGCTACAGGATAGTAGGAGTAGGTCTCATGCTTACAACATTTAGTTGTTGCAGGATATCCTTAGTCATTATATTTATTATTGCTCCCAAGTCACTCAGAGCATTCTTTATTTGGATCCCATTTATAACAACTCCTACCACAGGACTACTTGGGTCATTGTACTCAAGGACAATCACTTTCCTAAGCATGATGTCAGCTAACTTCCCCACCATGTGAACCATAGTGAGACCTTTCTTCTCCCTACCTGGCTTCGTAAGGTGTGCTTCCTTGATTGCCTTGCCATAGATTGGAACATCTTTTATGGCCTGAAATAGGGGTATCTAGACACATATATGCTTCAACTGATCTATAATGGAAAAATGTGTGTCCTTCTTTTCTTCCTTCTTCTTGGCAACTTCCAATCTCCGAGGAAACGGTAGTTCTTGTTCAGTCTGCTTGACTAGGACTGGTTCTGGATTTTTAGTTGCACTGGGTTGAATGGGGGTATTCAAAGGCTCCTCTTCTTCCATAGGAAGCTCAGTGATAATGGGTGTGGAAGGATCTGATATAGTAGTTCCTGAACGTAGGTGGATATCACTCACTCACAACATATGCAAGGAATTGATTTGAATTAGCAGGTATGCAGGCTGTTGTTGTGGTTTGTTATTTGGATTGGGTGTGGGTTGAGCTGGTAGTTGAGTAGGTTTAGGTAGATTTGAGCTTGAATTAGCAGAAGGAGGCATTATAGCAGGCTGTTGGGGCTGAGAAGGTGGTTGCATGTAGCTATTTGGCTGGTTTAGCCATTGTTGTCATCCCCTCCATTGATTTGTTTGTTGCTAATTTCCTAGGGGTGGCTACTAATTTCCTTGAAACTGCTGCCAATTCCCCTTAGGTTGTTGCCATTGGGTTGGAGAGTTTTGATGATTAGGCTAGGTATTTGGAGGGTTACTCCAAGGTTGTGGTGGATATCCTCCATACTTGGATGGATATGGGGGCTGCCATTGGTTACTAGATGAATAAGAATTGAAATATGGCCCAACAAAATAGAGTGGATCTTGTGGCATACCTTGTCTTGGAGCCCAAGGCCTCCTTTGTGTAACATAGTAGACTTGATCTTCTTCAATCTGAATTCGCTTGAACTTAGGTGCAATCTTCTTACTTCCAATATTAGCTACCATCTTGCATTTACAGTCCTTCTTTTGTTTGCAATGGGGGCAATACTCTGCCAATGTTGCCTTTCCCTCCTTGTGTTTCTTCTTGGCATGAAGTGCATCTAGCTGAGTAGCTAGATTTTTTATAATGTCTTGCTTGAATTCTGTCAAAAAATGAGTAATCTCCATTGTTGAAACTCCACTGGTAGATGACTTAACCATGGAAGATTGGTAAGCTCTCCCTTTCTATGAAGCTACCCTAGATTAGATTTGGAATATTTTCTTTATATCCTCCCAAGGAACTTGGGAGATATCTCCTCCTCTCATCAGGTCTAAAACATCAGTGTAGTTGTCATTAATTCCTCTTAGGAAAAATAGATTTTGCGAGTCTTCATTAAGGGTATGGTGTGGAGATTTTTGTAGGAAAAACAAAAACCTTGTAATGTAATCCTCCAGGCTCACATCTTCCTTTTGTTGCATCCTAAAAATGTCACCTCCTCTCATGTCACTGCCCTTGACTCCTTGTATTTCTCAGGGAATTTTGTCTTCATGTCATCCCATGTCTCCATAGTATCTCTTCCTAGGCTCATGAACCATCTTAATGCAGCTTCTTTCAGAGTGGTAGGAAATAGCTTAAGCCTATGGGCATCGGTGGTATAGTCAAAACTCCTATAGAGTATATCAAAATCGAACAAGAAGGTATTAGGATCTTCTATAACAAGTCCATAAAACTTGGGAAGGAATGAAGCAGGGATATTTTTGAGGTTGTCTACTTCATTCTAATGAGCAATGGGGAAAGTAAAAGCCGATTGGTTAGGTCTATTTCTATTTGCATCATCCATGCCTACTTGATGTAGTTCCAAAGCAAAGGGATTTTCAAGTTGATTTTGGTCTTCAAAGGAAACTTCAAAACTAGTCAGATCAGGAAATGCATCAGCAAAGGGGTGTGGATCTTCTTCTTCTTCTATTGGCAGGTTCTGATATTCAACTAGTTTAAATGGATCAGGATTGTTAGGAAGGAATCTCCCATAAGCATCTCTTCTCCTTGTTCTATGCATGCAGCATCAACTCAATATCAGCTAGCTCACACAAAGAATTGGTAAATAATAAGGGGGTTCATTACTTCCTAAATGATGGGTATACTAAGGACAACTTTTAGAAATACTACAACAAGAAAAGTACCAATGAATCCAAAGAACTCCCTAGTTTGACACCATCCCCGACAATGGCGCCAAAAATGTTGGCCTCCTAAAATGATTTAACAACTAAGCCCTTACAGCTACGATTCAAAGATTGGAAATCTAAACTGAATAGCCATTCAATCATCATGAAGGTGCATTTAACTTGTCAACCCAGGGATGTGAACTTGAAATGGTTCAGCACAATATGTGCACTAATGATCCCAAGTAGCCATATTCGTTCTCCAACTAAGAAAAACATAATGTTGAAGGTAAATTTTTTAGAAGGAAATAACATAAGTACTGAACATAAACCAACAACTATGCTAAGCTGAAATGCATGACAAAAATGAAAATATGTCAAACAAACAGGAAACTACTATGTCTGCTTTGGTTGTAGGAACAGTCACAAAATGGAATTCTAGTGGCTGCAGGAACAATCAGTGCCAGATTCTTAACTAATTACTTAACAAAAAGTAATAACTAAACTAAACTTAAACTAAGGACAAAATGCTCACCAAGTGGGGCCCCTTGGATGAGTATCCTCTAAAACTAATGTAAACTAAAATGCATGGACTTATAACTTCATCTTATTCACTAGAAAACATGAGTACAATAGAGCAATGTAACTGTATTATTGAAAACTAAGAATGCAAGTACATCATCAAACTGCACAACCTTTTGAGAAGGAGCATCTAACTCTTATTTATAAGAAAAGAAGCGACTAACTAAGCAAGGCAGTCAACTCCACGAACTGGGAGGATGCCACTTTAGGGAAAGCAAAGAAAGTGCAGAGGCGGTTACATGTGCATGGAATCTGATCAGACGTGCTTGCCTCAACACAGATTTAGCACAATAGTAACACCTATATTCGCTCAACATCAATAAAGATCATTTACAAGGTGCTTGCAACTTGGTTTGCATGAGGAATCTCCCGCTGTCGACCTCTTTGAATTATTCTCTTCGTTGACCTTTGCATGACCACTTTGTTAGCCATTATGGTGAATGACCATCTGGAAGAATCTTCTTAATCTAGTGGCCTCGAATCATATCTGAATGACAATATTAGTATGCATAATAATCTCATATCTATAACTATCTTAAAGAACATTCATTAATCCACATGTAGAATTAAGACAAATAGTCCATATAACAAGCCAATTCCATTAAAGATTTGCAAAGATAAAATTAGGCCCAATGTCTATGGTTTCGAGGAAATATCAACATTCAAAAATCAAGGTTCATGAAAATTTTAACAAATAGATCATAAATTCTACCAAAATTAAACCATAGACTAGACTCATCATCCCACACAAGCCGTGGGAAATAACTGAATTGATTTTTTTGCCACAGATTGAACTGATTACATCTAATAATCGAATGTAAACTACACATTTGAAGATTAAAATAGAGAGAAGAAAATGTGAAGATTCATATCCATCATTGCCTTCTTGGCTCGTTGTAGGGTTGACCCTCCTCCTGAGTGCCCTCAGCTCCCCTAGTTCTTCAAAATCCCATTGAACCTACAAAAGATTGGAGAGAGTGGTGTTAGAGCTCCGAATATAAGCCTAATCACACTTTCCATCCACAAAAATATAGCCTACAACCATTACTAGAGATACAACCAACACAATTAGATCAATTCAGACATCAAATATTCAAAACTAGATCATCAAGGAAAAATGAGGTCATAACCACTAGAAACACTATTTTTTTATCTAACTTGTTTGTTTAATGTGCAAGAACAGGTTCATTATGCTCATAATCAATTTCATCAGATATGTGGAGCAAAATGGGCTCCCACAAGGGTTGAGCCTAGCATATCAGAAGGACACTCTCTCATCAATACATGAGAGTCATTAATATTCATAAAGCAGTCTTTAATTCAACATGATGAAAACAGATCAAGAGCAAAGCATCTTATTGCTCATCATTCAGAAGAACAATAAAAAAAAACATGTTAAGAGAGCATCAATTATATTTGTCATCTTTGTTTCAGCTCTACCTTGCATTCACATTTGCATTTTAATGAGGTGTTGATCCCTTTTATACTAAAGGGAGAATAGGGCATCAAGTCATGAAAACTGTTTCTAACAACTTTTGAAGTACATACATACTCTGTAAGAGACTTAAAGAAACAAACATGGAAAATGGAGCATCATCATTTAGTGAACAATCTGCATACCTACTAGGAGGGAAGTCTATATGACTATATGAGAGAATTGTTACATATAGGCATCAAGAGACATCATCAAAAGAATCAAGGGTATGGTTGTCATTATCATTTACTATCCCTAATTGCCTACACAATAACAAAATTGAAAAATAGAAAATGATCATGCTTCGTGCATATCAAACTGAATATCAAGCATCAGGTTGCTACATGAAGCTTATGACTATTTTCATAATGGATAGAGATGATAGAATAAACCATGATAGTCCGAAGACATAAGAGACATCAATGAAATACAAAAGGATTCTTTAAAGGACTGTGCAGGCATAAAAGTTCATAACTGAAAGATACATAATAACAAAATAGATTTTATCTATCCTTCAGTTTTGTATACTTACACAACATAGGTTCAAAGGTTATGGAACCTAATGCATTCAGAAAAGCAACAAGTGCACATTGTCAAGCTACAGGTGAACATTACAATAGTGATAGAATCAAAAGTCCATCTATTTAAAGATACATCATGCAAGTCATACATGACCTATAGGTAGCTAGTACAAGTCATTAACGTGCTCACAAGGTACAAAATAATAATAGAAGATTTTTATTTGCATTTTTTGTCAATCTTTGAGTAAAACATTCATGAGCAGTTAGAGGATGCATCTATTAAATTCATAAAAAAAACAACATTATAGAGGCTATCATGTATAGTGCCATGGGCTCATTTGTAATGGTCACTAACATGGAATCATGCAAGCATAGTTATAGTTATGTATGTAGGATGCCTCATACTTTCCAAGTATGTGATACAAATGAGCCTAGGTTTTTATTGCTTTAGAATTTTGTGAACATATAAGAATACAGCTATAGAAATGCCACGGATTGGGTCGCGCTTTTCAGATTTAACAAGCTAAAGTCGTTTGCCAACAAAAGGGGAAAAGCTCGAGTCTTCTCAAGCAAAATATACAAAAGGAGACTCTCAAATAAGCCATGACTTAGGGTTTCTAAAACCCTCAAGCACATCAATGGAGATAAGCCCACGACCACAAAGTAGTGGTAAAGTGAGACTCAAAAAGCCAAAACTGATCAGAAAAAAGTGAACAAGTATTGTCTTTTTGAAGACACATTCATAGGCTGCAAAGATACATTTCTTCGTAGGAGAATACACAAGAGATGAAGATTTAGCTATGGCAGCCTGGAGCATAAGCAAAAATAAAAGCATGAGAAGGGTCAAATTTTAGCTTACCTTGCAGATTTGATGGAGATTCAAGCACCTTAACAAAGAGTTCGCCTCCAGAAGCTCATGGCCAAAAAGCTCCATGGCGGCATCAGAATGAACAAATGGCGTCAATAATGAAGACACCATAGAAAATGCATCAGCAAAAATAAAATATTCAAAAATCTCTCAGAAACAATGCAAAATGGTGAACAATAGAGCTCACAGAGACTCCATTCGATGGCGGCTAGCGTCAAACCCTCAACCATGGCGGTGCAACAACAGTTTGTTTCCAAATGCAAAAGTTAATGAATCAAATGATTAGGGTTCAAACTTTTGTTCATGCCCTAGTTTGATATCATAGTCATTTTTTACTATGTTTTTACCAAAAAACAAAATCATTTCATGTTACAAATAGTTCCCGTGGTCTTCACTTGCAAAGTCATAGACCTAATCATTTGAAGAGGAGCCCATGAGTTTGAAAAATGAATTTGGGAGTTAGGTTTTGAGATCTATCTCTTTATTTTGAAATAGAAGAGTGTCACTTGTATATTTATTGCATGAGTTTGAACAAAAATAACATTATAATTAAATATTAAAGGTATTACCTTAATATTTAATATTTAAATGTGATAAGGGAAGAACAATCACATATTAAATATTAAAATAATCATATCGATTATCTTTAATATTTAATCATTCAATTACCTTTTCTAGAATCATGCAAGAAAAAGACAAGTAAAGTGAATTGAAGATCCAATCATGCAAAATGGGGCAAATGGTGGAGTTTTATTTCAATTTCACATCAATTTTTGAGTGCTTTTGATCATGCACATTAAGAGGAGAAGTTTACAATATTTTGAGCTCAGTTTACTTCAGTGGTGGGCCCTCTTTTTGAGGCTTTTCTTCTTTGCTCGTGAGGAAGATATTTTTACTTCCAGTTCACTTTCGATGCCACCTCCATGCACTCATGACCCATTTTGAGATGCATTTCAATTATATACATTGTGACACAAATTTTTGAGTTGTTTAAGCTCAGTTTTCAACATTGGTGTGTCCAATTTTCAAGCAGTTTTGCTTTTGCTCATGGATGGCTTCACAGTTCAGGTATTTTGACTTCAATTATCCCCTCTTGGATTTTTGAAGCCTTTTATTGTATATAGGGAAAAGACTTAGTCTTTTTTCCTTGGTTCTTGATTTTTTCCTTTGTACTTTTGTAGAGAGATCTTGTAACTCAGTTATTTTTACACAATTAATATATACAACAAAGCTTTACAAGTTACTTAAGGTTATTTTAGTAGAGTTTTTCCATCGTTATTTCTGGAAATCAATTGTCTACCTTCTTACATTCAGGTGTTTTTCTTTTGTTAGTGATTTGATGTGTTTTGAGTCAAAAACCTTTAAGTTTAGATCTCATTAATGGATGCTTGTATACAAAATCTGGTTTAATCATAGGTCATAAATCGTGCCATAGTTTAGTCTTTATCTTTAAGTTGTGAAAGTGTTATTTCCTTCATAAAGTATTGATTTACATGCCTTTTTATGAAACACTTTTGTGGTTTAGTTGTTCATTTTGAGTTGTGAAGATAGATTGAAGGAGATATCATTGTGAATTCAGTTGCATTTTCTTTCATCATTTAGGTGCATCACCACAATTTAAAATTTATTTTACGCATTTAATTAAATCTTTCTTCCCTTTTCAATCCAAGTTAAAGTTAGTTATTAGCAAATCATAAAGGAAGCTGACCTATAATCCAAAGGTCTACTTTTGTCATAGGGTACCCACAACTTGAAAGTATTCCCATGTTTCACAGGATTGCAAAGCTTCCCCACTTTTGCATACAGGTGCACTCCTATTGATAGCAATCATCATGAATAATTTTGAAAACTTGCTGCACTTTGTCATTATCCAAATCATCCCAATTAGTGGCATTCCATCTAAGATCCCCTTCAAAGGCCCATATAGAAAGATAATATACCACCCTATTACATTCTTTAGGAATATTCGTAAATGATATAGAGTTAAAATTTGTGGCCAAATAAAGAATTTGCTTGACAACACCATCTAGTATTTGGTGATCTTCCACAAAATCTACTTGCTTAGAAGAAATTAGGGAAACCAAAAACTTCATCAATCAATCTACAATGATCTTAGTGATGATCTTGTAGGACACATTGCACAACACTCTAGAGAAGAAGCACCTTATTTTTTGGGAATTAAAGCAAGAAAGGTGGAATTAATGACTTTTACCATCTTCTTATTATTCTGGGACTCACACCATTGCTAACATATCAATTTCCCGAAATTCATGAAAAAAAATCTATTGAGAAACCATCATGTCCAAGAGCCTTCTATTTTTCATTTGGAAGATGACAAACCTCAACTCATCCATTGAAATTGGATCTAATAGCCACCTTTTCACAAATTCTAAAACCAAGGGATGAATATACTCAAGAATAATTCTCTCATTTACCTCATCTCGGGGAATCTTTTGAGAAAATATAGAAGAAAAGTGTCTAACTACTTCATTGGAGATATCTTGAAAGGAAGTAAGTTTCTCCCCTAAAGCAAAAGTGAGAGAGGTTGAAGCTCATTGCTATTTCTACGCTCCTTGACCAAGTTGTGAAAGAAATAGGTATTCTTGTCACCTTCCTAAAGACAATCTATTTTAGATTTTTGTTTCTAGAATATCTCCTCCCAAATTTCCCATTTTAAGATTTCTTTTGTAAAAAAGATTATTCTTGCATTAAATCCTTCATCATGCCTACATCTTTGAGTTGAAAAGTGACTCTCTCCAACTTTTTCTTGTAGAAGCCTTTTATTTTGAAAGATGTTTTTGAATGAAAAATTGTTCCAATTCTTAATCTTAAACTTAACAAATTGAAGCCATTTGAAAAAGGAGTACACCATTGTGCCAAGAACAGGTTTCCCTTCTAACCACCATCCTTCCATAAGCTTATACAAGTTAGGATCCTGAAGCTATGTTAGTTGAAATTTAAAAGGGGGGTTTTTGGAATTGAGAGCATCAAGGAATGAAAAATAATAGGCCAGTGATCAAAATATTTCCATCCCAAGATCTTTGAGAATGAAGACTAGTTATTTCCAACCCAAAAATCAAGGACAATAAATTTTTCTCGACTTTATGAAATAGAATCCATCCCACATCTATGATTACTCCAAGTGAAAATTCCATTCCTTGGCATCGAATCCACTAGGTTGAGAAAAGATATATTATCTATTAATAAGCTAGAAGATGGTGTGAGACACTCAACTCTCCCTCTTTTCTCATCTAGACTTGTTATTGCATTAAAATCACCACTTAAAATCCGAGAAAGGGTAGGAATAATAGAACATATAAAACAAATATGAGACTAGAGAAAAATCTTACCTGGAAATTTAGAGGGAGTATAAAAATTTGTAAGCAGAACCAAGTCTCTAGAGTCAAAGAAGGAAATGACCATGAAGATTTAATTTCTGCTCATAACCCACCAAGATAGAGTGACTTTGTGAGGGTTCCAAAAGCAAGCCATCCCTCCAAAGAATCCTCGAGCTCCTATGTTAACACACTATCCACCCTTCCAAATTTTAAAAAAATACTTACCGTGTCTTCATTTGAAAGTTTTTTTTCCTAGATGAAAACAATATCTAGTCGAGGATCCATGATGAGATCCTAAGTAGCCTTTTGTCTAGGGATACTCAAACCCCTTGCATTCCAAGAAATCACAATCATTTCAGAGGATTAGAAAGTGATTATCTAGTGTCCCGATGACACCAAATTCCACTAGAGATTCTCCTATCAACTTTATTTTTTCTTGGTTTTTTTCCTTCCTACTTTTGATATTTTATCAATGCCTCCCTTCTTGACATGCTTATGTTGAGTCCTAACACAAGAGGAGCTTTATTTTTACCATATTCCTTTTCCCCCGATTCTTTCATAGGATCCAATAGGAAATTGTTCCCATTAACTACTAACTAGGTTTTTGACATAAGAATAGAGCCCATCCCATCTGCATGTGCATTAGGGTTATCTTATTGTGTGCATTGTAACTCAAGATGATTAGGGGGAGGAGTTTCTCCTTCTTTTAATGAATTTTGTATTTCTAAAGATGGAAAAGAAGGGGTATTGATGCCTGGATTTGAGAAGTGCTCTTTATGTCCATCCATATTAATATCTAGCTCTTTGTTGACCACTTCCTCAAAACTTTTGAGAGCATCAAATCTATTATTAGAATTTTCTTTGGAAATACCTTTATACTAACAATTAACATATTTCCCCTTTGAGCAAGATTTGATATGAATGAATCCATCTTAATCTATCCCAACAAATTGCATCAGAGTCTTGCCCTTCACCTTTGGATTTGCCACTTGCACCTCAAGAATAGGAGATTTAGAACCCATTTTTGGGTAGTTTCTCTATAATTTCCCATATTCATGACATGCTCTACAACAAAAAAGAAGAGATCTATAATCAATTTATTGAATCCAAGTCATGTTTCCCAATCTAATCTTCAAGGATTTAGGAAGCAAGTTATTCAAATTAATTTCCATACAATACGGGTGAAGGTAGCAATCTTCCTGTCAAGGGTTTGGTGAGAAGTCCCTAATGTTTTTCCAATGATCACAGCTATAGATTATAAAATATCCAACCACCAAAACTCCATTGGAATCCTCAAGAGATGGATCCAAACTAGAATTTTGGAGGGCAACTCCTCCCCATAGGATCAAACCCCACATGCCAGGGTTTGATGAAGATGTCTGCTTGGTTGTGGAAATAAGGGCCTCCTTTAAAAATCTTGTTTTGATATGCATCCTCTAGATCCCTACTAGCCACCCTAATAACAACCATCGAGATCCCTAGGCAGAAAACACCACTAGCAGACTAAACACCAAACATAAATAAAAAAGAAGACAAAACCAACACAAAATCAAAGGAAGATCACCCAAAAATCAATTTCCAAGGTAAAAGTGACCTCTAGCCAGGTCGTAGGTAGACGTGCACAACCAAAACAACAACGACTAAGCTGCTAGGACAATCATCCACCCTCCTTACAAGAAGGGTGTAGGATGGGCGTGTGTAGGGTTTGGGTGAGCATGATTGTCCCAAAAACTTAGTCGTTGTTGTTTTGGTTGTGCATGTCAAGGAAAGTGAAGGATAACGTGTACAGGATTTAGGCAAGCATGATTGTCCCAACAACTTAGTCATTGTTGTTTTGGTTGTGCATGTCATGGAAAGTGAAGGATAATGTGCATAGGATTTGGGCAAGCATGATTGTCGAAACAACTTAGTCATTGTTTTGGTTGTGCATGTCTACCTATGACCTGATTAGGGAAGAGGACCTAGTAGTTGTGCACCCTAACTTCACGCTTCTTAAAATCCTACGTGGAATTTCAAATCACTCCAACTTTTTTACAACAACTTACTTGGCAAGTCCCCTGCTTATAACTTTCGTTTTAGGGCCACATCAACAAATATGATGCCACATTAGCATGCTTTTTGTCAAGGTGACCAAAAAGGATTTAAAAAAAAGTGCTACCAATGCTTGTGCATTCACATCATGGGTAGTTGAGCACTGATGTGGCATCACATGATTGGTTGCTTTTTCGATCAAAGAAATGCATTTTGTTTAATAATGGATAGTTAAGTCACAATTATTGGACATTATATAAATAACTACTATCTCAACTATTGAAACATGCTCAATTAATTTGTCCTCTCCCCTAAAAGTCTCTTTTACATACATATACATATACATATATATAATTTCAAATTATTTTAAACTTAATGACAAACAAATACAATATATCACTACGTTGCACTTGTTTCTACATAACACATGTTTCACAAAAATTAATAACACTTGTTTCTACGTGGTCCTGAGGAAAGATCTCGGCATCAGGAACAAGTGTGCCCCACCTTGTATATGCTACTGTGTCTTGTCTTTTTCTGCTTGGCATTTTTTTAAAAACCCAGCCCTTCGTTAAACAAAGCAAATATTCCATACACTAAGCAAATATTCCGTAAACAAGTCAAGTAAACAAAACTCTCAAACCGAAGCATCAAACAGGGTGTGCCTCAAGGGCTAGGGCATTTTGATGGGTTGAGAGTTTGATAGGTCCGGTGGGGGAAAACAAAGCAAATACTGTTACTGTTTTCAACACTCCAATAAAGCTGAAACATTAGGTAATATGAAGTTGGAAAAATAGATTGAATGGCAATACCTCAAAGGACATGATGGAAATGGGGAGAGTCTGTTAAGAGCAGGGGATGCAAATAAAGAAAATGTTGTAACTGGCATTGACATTATTTCAATCTAGACTGAAACAAGTGGGTCAAAAGAAACCAAGTCAGATAATGTTGAAATAACTGGAAAAAGGAAAAAGAGTACTCAATGGCCTATGAATGGCATGTTAGCTCAGGGGAATTTTTTAATTCCTTTTAACTTTTCACACCTCCCGATGGAATCTTCAACATTCACTGGGGCAACAAATAGCATTTGGGGAACATGTGTGTTAGGTTGTCCGCAAAACAACCTTTTAAACATGGAAGAAAGGTGTGTTTATGTAAATGCAAAACAATACAAGGGGATTCTAAGACGTAGGCAAACACGAAAAGTGAAGTTGGAAAAGAGGGGAAAACTTGCAGCTATTCTACCGAGGTTAGAACCTAAGAACTCAACTATCACAACAGAAAATCAGCAAGAGTAAACAAAACAATCTAAAGGAAAAGAAAATGTGAACTCAACAACTCACATAGTCTCAGGAAAGAAGCAAAATGGAGATGAAAACACTCATATAAACAAGGCGGTAGAGGAGGAAGTTAACTTTGATATTTACAGCCCCACCACAACGCCGCTCATGTGGTCCTAAGATTTATATGTCAATGAGCTAATGGACATGAAGAAGAGACTCCAATCCTTGCAAACAAGAGGGCAATATGAAGACACCAAAGTGAAAGAGGTCATAGAAGTCAATTGGCAGTTAACAAGGGAGAACAATTTGCTCAAAGAATAGATAAACAAACTACAAATTTTCATGGCAAAAGGGGAGCAAGAATTACTATCGATAAGGCAAGTTTTAATTCAAATGGACGTAGCAGGCACAAGCAAGCCAAAAGAGGTAGCTGAAAGCAATAATTCGTAGTTAAAGGAAATACAATCAGTAATGGACAACATGAAGATACAAGAAGAGCAACTAAGGGAATAATTGGAAGAGGCCAAATCTTGGACTCAAGTAGTAAGAGGATCATTGAATACACAAAGAGACAATATAGAAAAGCAAGTCAGGAGGCAGTTAAGAGAAGAAAAGGACATAAATGATAGGACTATGAATGTCATTGTTAAAGGGCTAAAAGATTATGGTGAGAAAGAAACCACAAAAGAGTTGGCAAGGGATTTCTTTAAGGACGAACTTCAGTGGTCAGGGGTTATTCAGCAAGCAAACATGATTGGAAAATGGACGGAAGGTGGTAAAAATAGGCATGTAAGAGTTACTTTGGAGAAACTTGAGGACAAAAGCATGCTACTAAGGAACAAGAGGTTTCTTAAAGGTACACAAATTTACCTTGATGAGGAGCTAACTGTAACACAGTAAGAAGAAAGACGAAAAGAGTGGGAAAAGGTAAAAACAACAAGAAGTGAAGGTAAATGGGCTTGGTTGCAAAATGGTAAGGCCCAAGTTAGTGACAGAGTTACACACCAAAAATAGGAGCTCGGGGCCCCCTAAGAATATTTATCTATAGTAAGTTGGAACTGCAGAGGTTATCCTTGGAGAAGAGGACCTGGTTTAGTGCCCATAGCAGCAGGAAAAGACATTATCATTCTTACTGAGACTCATGAGCATGAAGGGTGTAAAATTCCTGATTTTGAAGGATATAAAAAGGCCTCAATTTAGAATGAGAGAACAAAAAATGGCAAAGGGCATGGTGGAGTTGCAATCCTAATAAAAGAATCATGGGACAAAAATATAAAAGTGGAGAAGAAGATCCAAACAAACAGTACATATGGTTAAAAATAACAGAAAATCAGACTACAATTAGATTGGCTACTTGCTATTTCACCCCAAAAGGCTCCAAATCATATAAGAAAAGGAGTATAGATCGTGAGGACCCCTTTGCATCTCTAAAAAAGGACATTTTGGTGTTTAGCACATTGGGGGAAGTTATATTAATAGGTGATTTTAATGCTAGGACAACTAGCATCCAAGCTCTTAACTTGAAAAGTCAAGATAAAGAGAAAGATGATCCACTATGGCTGGAAGAAGAGAACCATCAATTGTGGGAACGAATCTCTCAAGATAATAAATGTAATGTTACTCATTATGGGGTAGAATTGTTGGGGATATGCAGTCTATTCAACTTGGTAATATGTAACGGTATGAGATCATGGCCAGGATCGGGCAACATCACTTGCAAGACCTATAATGGGCAAAGTGTGGTGGACTATGTCATTTTATCTTGTAACTATACAACAAGAATAATGGAGCTTGTGATTGGTAAATGTCCAATGGAGTTGAAATCGGATCATAATCCAATATATGTAAAGCTTGACATTCACATAATCAAGCAACAAGGGGAACAAGTCCTTATCAACAAGATCAAAGCACCCACACCAGGTAAAATTCTCATGACTCAAGAAAATCAGAAAATTTTCAAGACTGCCCTCAAAAATTTATTTCAGGAATCAGAAAAAAAATCAGCTTACATAAAGATGCACTCAATAAACAAGAACACACTGATTCCTCTAGTGCACAAAGCTTTGGGTAAGTGCAAGAGGTCTAGACCCAAGAGAGGTAGTACAAATACTTTTCTGGCAAACCTGTGGTTCGATGAGGAGTGAAAGTTAACAAAAAGGAAGCTTCGTGAGGGGGGAATGACAATAGAAAACAAGAAAGAGTATGAAAGGATGATACGAACTAAAAAAGAAAAGTATGTAAGTGATAGAAGAATGGAGCTGATTACCCTTGGAAAGAACAACCCCAAATTTTTTTGGAAGGAGCTACAACAGAAAAGAAAACAAATGGAAAATAATATTACAAGCTCTCAATGGCTAGACTATGCAAAACTTCTTTATGAGCGTGAGCAGGATAAACATAGACCCCCAATAATCAAGGCAACCACCGAACTTTTCACCGTATAGGATATCAGTCAAGGCATAAGAAGGTTGGCAGGAGGGAAAGCACAAGATATTGATGGGCTGCAAGCAGAACATTTAAAGTGGGGAGTTGAGGTCCTTGCACCTTGTATTAGGAGCATTTTCAATAGGGTCGTTCAAGAAGGCTTTCCAGAAGGATGGACCACTAGTGTTGTTATCCCCTTGCACAAACATGGTGACATAAATAACCCATCAAACTACCAAACTATTATGATTAACCTTCTTATGGGGAAACTTTTTGGAAGCATGATTGAACGCAGGATTAGTAGCTGGGCTGAAAAAGAGGGGAAAAGAGCAAAAGGACAAGCTGGTTTTAGGCCCAAACACTCCACTATTGATCATGGAGCTACCCTTAGATTTTTTATTGAAAAAATTTGGGACATTCAAGGAGACGAAGCCTATTGCTACTTTGTTGATTTTAAAAAAGCCTTTGACATGGTCCCTCGGAGCAAGCTATAGAAGAGAATGGAGGATTTAGGAGTTCTGCTTGAGCTTAGGGCGACTGCTCATAGGCTCTACGAGCAGGTCAAAGCTAAAATCATAACCAATGATGGTATGCCAGAATGCTTTGGCAGTGACATTGGTGTCAAACAAGGCTGCCTACTCTCCCCAATACTATTTGGGCTTTACATTGATAAGCTGGAAGAATGGATTGACAAGGTGGGTGGGGAAGGCATTCATTTGGCCAACTTTGTAATAAAATTACTCTTATATGTCGATGACCTCATATTAATTGCTAAAACTGCACTTGATTTGAGAAAACATTTGAAGGCCCTTGAAACATTTTGTCAAGAGGTCGGGATGCAAGTGAACACTTCAAAAACCAAAATAATGATCTTCTCACTACGAAGAAAAAACAACAGATTGAATTTATCTTTGAAGGCAAGCCATTGGAAATAGTGGACGAGTACAAGTACCTTGGGCTTGATTTTCACAACAAACTTAGTTGGGAAACATGTAGAGCAAAAAGAATTCAAGGAGGCTGGAAAGCGCTATACTCTTTGCAAAATAGATGTGGAAATGCAGAATTATGGGATTGGAAAACTAAAAGAACGCTTTTTGGTCTTCTCGTTACTCCGGTAATTCTTTATGGGTGTGAAATTTGGGGCAGCAACATGTCAGATCAGAAATGGAGACAAATGGAAAGGATACAAAAACATCTAATTATATGCAACCTCAAGCTTAAGACTGCAGTGCCTTATGAAATTTTATTGGCTGAGACCGATACTTTTCCCTTGGAGGCCTCAACGATGACCCGGTTATTAAGCTACCTAAAGAAGGTCCAAAATATGGAGGATCATTGATGGCCTAAGCTAATTGTGAAGGAGGAGCTAACTAGAAGAAAGAACACGTGGATGAAACTTAATATCAAATGGATGAAGAAATGGGATGTTGTGATGCATGAGTGTCCAAACACAAATGGAGAAATAAAAAATTATGTGAGAGAAAAATTTAAATATGCTATATGGACGAAAAAAATAGGGTGTAAAAAGGATTATTATATCAAAGAATTCAATCCCACAAGGGACCATGAAGAAAAGGCTTATATAGGAGCGAATATCAAATAGAAAGCAAAAATGTTGATAGCTCAATTGCGAACTAGTTCACACCATCTTAGGTGTGAAACGGGTAGGTGGGTGGTTCCTAAAGAAGAGTGGGAAAATATAATATGCCGTTTCTGTAACAAAGGTATGGTGGAGACAGAATGACACTTTATCATAGAATGCTCAGCATATAAAGACATCCGGGCCAGCTATGGGGATACGGTGCAGGTTGACAATTTAAATACCTTGTTTGAAGATTCAAGACTCGACAAAATTGCAAACTTCATCATCAAAATTCACTGCAAAAGAGTTGATCTCGAATGGAGCCTCCATTTTGTCTAGGGATGTGCTGTGGGTGGTTCCTGTGCTGCTCTTGGGTCCCATAGGCTTCTTTGGCCTCGTGGACATCATTAAAATATTTCATTTCATTTAATTTCTTATTTCTACATAACACATATTAACGGTATACGGTGTGACTGTGTGGCCTCTGGACGTTATTAAAATATTTCATTTCAACGTCCATAGATTAGAATTGTCGAAAATGGCTTAAATAACTCTTGTCCGGAACATACACTCCAAGCTGTCGGGAATGAATCAACACCTCACAGGCTTACAGTCTTCAGTTATTTAAGCTCTCCTAGTGACTCCAAAGATTTGTCCGGCCGGAATCTCTCCACCTGCCCGATTTTTAACACTTCCACAACTCTCGAGTTAGCTAGTTGCATGTCAAGCAGGTTCGAACCTTGTGCCTTCTACATTTTTGCCCTGCATACTGCACTTTGCTTTCTTCGCGGATTGTGTAAAATACTTTTATTTTTTTTGGATCTTTGTCTCTGTCGCTAGTTTTCGAGTTAAATTCTGTTAAATAAATATGTGTTGTCAAGAGCCTCTGTTTCGCGGCAAAAATTGATATTTTAGTTTTGCGTGGAATGCCACAAAATGTTCGCAATCAAATTTTCTTCTTTGATGCTTCGCAACATTTTTGATATGTGCTTTTTGTTCAAAGGTAAAGTTATGCGCACTGTTACTGTAGTTAGATAAATTTTACATATCAGCGTTACTTATCCAAGGTTTTCTGGTGTTAGGGTTTGTGATTTATTGTGGGGTTTGTATTAATAGTATTAAGAAGTCCTCCGAATTATCCCTACTTTTGTCGTTCAGGTGAAATTTGCATTTTATTGTAGCGGGTATAACTGGTCAAACTAAGAAATTGTAAGTTGTTAGGTATTTTGGTGACATTTGCAAGCAAATCCCACAGTGGTGTGGTGTATCGTACATTAGACAAGCTTAAAACCTTCGCTTGAGGTGGTCTTAAAAATATATAAAAATCGTAAGCCCCTCACCTAAGTATATGCATTGAGGTTACTTAACACTAAGATACTCGATTTAACTTGCTTGTGATCTTGTATCGTTCTTTGACAGTGCGTATTCTTAAGAGATCCTTTACTCGAGAGACTTGTGAAGTAGTTTGATTTACTGTTATCAAATTGATAATAGGGCTTAAGAGTCCAAATGAATCGGAAGGATGATAGCAAAGAGGGGAATTCATGATTTCATATGTAAACAAAAAAGTTCATATAAATGCATTTATTGACTTAGTTTTGTAATTTTTCCTCGAAATTTATATTATTGGTGTTCATACCATAACAATTGTGAAGTCAAATTGTGCCAGGCTAATTGAAATGTTATATGTTAGTCATCAGTCAATAGCTTTTTTGTTTCAACTACGCCAGTTAAATCAGTAAGCAGATTCAGATTCTGTTTGCTGTTTGATTGCTTGGTAGTGAAGATGGACAATGGGCTTTAGCCTTTGATTGACATAGAGCATTTGTAGAATACATAAAATGTATGCATATTACTTGATGATGCACAAATATTGAATGATAGGAGATATAAATGGATGGATGATTGAATATCAAATAGATAATGCTGATTATATGTGCGATGAAATGTTACATGGGCAGGGTATTCACCTTACTGCATATTAATTTTATGATTAAATTATTATAGATTAGTTAGGTCCATAGAAATCTATAGCTCACAACTTTTGATTTTTAGTTGGGCTTATGCAGGCTACGTTTAGAATCCAATAACATGTATACCGATTTTCCTTGTTCAATTTTTTGAGATGTTTCAAATGAGTTAACAAAGCGTTATTGTTTCTGTATACGCAGGATTTAAAGGCAGTCGAAGTTACTAGTCACAAGCATTAAGTTTCAGCTTCTCATGTAAAAATTGTACCTATGCTCCTCTCTTGCTTTGCTTCTGGGCTGCAGATGCCTTGGAATGAACAAGGTCATGGATTCACCGTCATCATGGGAAGACCTGTATAACATTAACTGGACTCCAAAAGAGATTTTTGTAAAACTCAGGAAACACGTTGAAGGCCATCAGCTTGGTCTGAATTTTGAGGTACTCTCATAGTAACACAACTTTATCCGCATAACTATTGGCTAAGCTTAGATTTTAAAAAACTTGTGATGACACAAAATTGTTACCACAAAGCCTGTTTCTTCCAATATTTTTGAGATCTAATTCATTACAACCTGCATATTTTGTAAGGCCAGTGTTAATGTCTTTATTTCACTGTAGTGATAACATGAGGGAATGCTTGCTTAAGTTTTATTTATTATGGAAAGTTTGCTTGGTTAGTTTTGCTTTCTTTGAGAGGCATTCCCAACTAGATTTTGGATTCTACATGTTATTATTCTGTTTCAATTTAATAATATGCTTTTGTCCATATTTTATAGTTTTCTATAGGCTTATGATCTAGCCAATTAAAGATTAAGTTTTTTGTGCCATTTAACTTACAAAGTATTGTTTTAATTAGCTGATTTTATGTCCATATGTGTTAAAAGTGTATTTTTTGATTCCTTGGGTCATGATTCTATCCTTACATCATCTCACCATATTGTGGGCGCAAGTGATTTATATTCTTGTCTTTTTAGAGTCACAAGGTTGAATGGCCTAAATTGTATCATGAAAGTTGTTATAATGAGCCAACTAAGACACTATTCTCATTCAATTCATTGACCTGATTAAGATTTAATTGGAAACAATCTTAAAACAACGAATTTTGATCAATAGTGAAATATCAAAGTTGTTCAGGGGTCTATAAAAGTTACAGATGGTTTTAAGGTTATCTGGACACCTTACACTTTGTTGTCAAACATGATTGAAGGAGGTTCTTAAGAAAAACAAGGAAAAATGGGTAGTGACACAATTGCTAGCTGTAGCAAGGTGGCAAATGTGCAGGTGTCGTGGCAATTGTGGAACTGCCATGGTGGTTTTGCCCACACATGCCATATTTGACAAGGGGAAATGGACAATTAGGGTAACAATTGCAAATAGAGTTTCTTACAATTCCTGGCCTTATACTTCTTGTTTTAAGTCCGAACTTGATGTAGATGTATAACTACACCCTTAGGGGTTATTGAAATCATCTTTCTGACTCAATTCTTCTTTTTTAAGTATAGGGAGTTGAATGCAAAAGAGGAGTGTTGCAATGGCTTTACTGTTGCACCAAAAGATCAACTTGTTAACACTTGCTACAAACGCTAGATTTATACAAGATCCACGGGAGGTGGTTAAGCCATGTCATGAATCCACAGTGGTGCTAGATAGGCACCAACCTTCCAACAATCCTCCCCAACCCGACCACGAGATTCGAACCCGTGACCTCGCTCTGATAACCATTTGTTGCAATGGCTTTGCCGTTGCGCCAAAAGATCGATCTGTTAATGCCTGATACAAATGCCAGATTTATACAAGATCCATGAGAGGTGGTTAAGCCATGTTACGAATCTGTGTCGGCACTGGATAGGCACCAACCTATCCAAGGGGATGAAGGCACCAACCTTCCAACAAGGAGTGCCTTTGAGTAACTTGTAGAGCATTTGAAGTGTTGAGAGAGTATTGTAAAGGTGACGAGTATCTTTGAAGACTTAAAGAAGGCATTAAGGTTGTAAAATGTAGAAGATTCAGCAGCATGAGAAGGCAAGGCCTTACACTTATGGAGTTCCATTTCACATTAAGTTCCCCAGGGTAATCTCGAGCCGACTTCTGTTTCAATTAATGCACACAACTATCTATGTTCATCCCGGCATTAAAACAACCTCATTTGTAGAGCATATGTCCACTATTTTCTTAAGCAATTAATGGGACCAGGGAAAACATCAAATAAATCATATAAATTGTTAATTGGAAAGATAAAAAGTTGTGTTGGTGAACTAGGTATGAATCATCTGTACTAATTATGAATCATCAAACAATGTAAATATTACGAATAAAGTGCTTACAATGGTGAATCATATTCAATTTCTAATTCATCCTGATCTTATTCTCACTCTTATTTAGGTTAAAGGTTCCATTCAACTTTGAATATTTGAACCTCAAATCCCAGCTACTGTATTTAGCCAATCTTGGAATTTGGAGTTACCTTTTAGTCTGAGACTCTATTAATCTGTAATCAATTTGAATATTATAACTTTCTCTTTGATTTACCTTTGCAAAGTTCTTTCTATTTTTTTCAATCACCTGACCATCCTTTCCATGCTGTAATTGGGAATCAAATTAGTCTGAAATAGTATCTGCAAACAGTCTGATACATTGGCTTCGGAATTATATTGGATGGTGGACATTGTGTTGATTTCTTTCTTGTTCACACTGATGCTTCTGTTTGCTGGAGGGTGGTAGGAGGGAGTGTTGGAAGGAGGCAAGGGGGATGAAGGGGGAACAGGGAGGATATAGGGCACACTTGTCTTGAAAGAGGGTCCAAGTCACAGTTAAAATTTTGAACCACTAATCAACTGAATCATTTGCAACCAAATATTGAAGTCTAGTTTGTCCAAATAAGCATCACACCCACTAAGCACAAGAAGAAAGAGACAACTTCACAATTATAATACAAGATACTGGCTTCAAGGGCATTCTGCAGTCACACTGACAATTCTAAGTTATTCAACATGTTCATGAGTTTAGAGTTTCTGCAACTGGTAGTTCTTTGCTGCCTAGCCACACTGTCTCTGGTAGGTCCAATGCACCAGCTTCCTTCATTGCTTTGGTTTATATCCTAATTAGTGAAAGTAGGCAATGAGCCAGCTTTTGACATCTGTTCTGACACTTCCTTGCTACCTACTTCCTAGAGGAGGTGCCTTATTTACAAGACTTTCAAGTTGGTTCATGGTTGGTGGAATATCTGTTTGGGATCTTTACCCGCTTCAGCTGGATGAGGGGTTCTCTTTTAGTGGTGCATGAGCTGCTACCTGGTGCTTTAGTAGCTTACCAGATGTTTCAATTCTATCTGTAACTTGTTTGCTTTGAAACAATTCTGAAAGAAACAGGATTAAGTTGCTTCCCTCTTAAAAAGGATATCAAAGAATTGTTAATGATGATCACACAGCTTACATGCTTCTGTATTGTAATGTCCTCTTTTGGGATATTCTTTAAAACAATAACATTCCTCAAAATATGATAATATTTTTATCAAAGATTATGAATTTATGATATATATTCCGGTCAATAAACCATAGCACAATACCCAAAGTTGATCAACTCATGAATTCTCCGGAAATACTTTGCAAAACTGTTGAATTAAAGGACCCCATCCCTAGCTTGTGAAGGGCATGAAAAGACCCCGTCCTTCCTATTGATGTTTACAATGTCGGTCTCCACTTCCAGCGATCTCCTTGTGACAAGATAATAAATTAAATAATAGCCTAAAGCTATTTAATTTATAGATTCAGCGATTTATCTTGAAGAGGCACTATCTATTGTGGAGGTGCGATTTAATGAAGAGGTCCGATCTCCTTGCTAAGGCTGACATCATGTTTAATATGGGCGTGATTTGTTATGAAGGGATGTGAATTTATGTGGCCGACCTCTTGCATTTAAGAGACACGACTTTTGGAGAGGCCGACTTGCTGATTATGAAGAGTCACGTCTCTCTCCTCATTGTGTATGTATGTTCAATGAGACTTCTTCATTTGTCATTCAGTTTTTTTCATTCATTCGATATCCATTCATAGTTCGTCTACTCAAGTGCGAGTTTGTATCAAGTGCAGATTGACTTTTGTCTAGAAGGCTGAGATCATTATCAGCAGATTGCATCACATAGTTTCTATATTTGCATCTGATTGTGATGCTATTCTTGGCTTCATTATTGGGCTCATTGTAAAGGAGATATTCTTGTTGTGATTCAATATATAAGTGATATATTGTTGCTGGGTTTTTCTCCCTCAAGAGGAGGGTTTTCCCAGGGTATCTGCTGTGTTATTGTATCTGATTTTTGAGTTAATTTTCTGTGCATTAAATCTGATCATAAAACTAACACTTCCAACCCTTAACCCACCCTGTGAGCCCGGACACCATCTGATTTGCAAATACTACCTAGAATTCAGAATTGATAACTTGATGTATTTGCTAGACTATTGCTGATTTATATTTCTTGATGTATACTTGAATGCTTTATGAATGATTCTTGAGTGAATTTCTGCAATTATATATGGCTGAATGACTAGTTCTTTGTAATATGAAGTTCTGAATTCATATGCTGAATTGCTTGTGAGTTGATTGTAGATTTTTATTTCTGAATTCATAATTGAATGTGTGTTCCATGGATTATCTATCTTTCAATGAATTGATTGGAATGAATGATCTCTTCCCCAAGAAATGATCTCCCTTTATACCTTCTTCTTGAGAGAGTCACACCTCTACAAAAGGGAAATTAGTTGTGAGGTCCAAGTGGCTCTACAAAATCAAGCATGCTGCAGATGGTAGGATTAAGAAGTTCAAAGCGAAGTTTGTGGTGAGAGGGTTCTCCCAAAATGAGGGAGTGGACTATGAGGAAACAATCACTCTAGTTGCCAAATACACTTCCATTAGAATAGTTGTCTTTAGTTTCATTTATGGGATGGAAGATACATTAGATGGATGTTAAGACCACTTTTCTTAATGGTATCATTGATGGAGAAGTGTATATAGAGCAACTTCAAGGCTTTGAGGTAAATGGGAAGGAATCCCATGTTTGCAGGCTTAAGAAAGCCTTGTATGAACTCAAATAGGAATTAAGAGCTTTGTATTCTAGGATAGATGAATATTTGCAAAGTATGGGCTTCACCAATAGTGAAGCAGATTCTAATTTATATTATATAATCATTTGGATTGATCTGCTTATTTTGGTGTTATATGCAGATGATTTGTTTATTATAGCAGAGCAACTCATTGCAAGGTGCAATGTAGAATTAGCTGCTAAGTTTGAGATGGAGGACATTGGAATGACGCATTACTTCTTGGGTTTAGAGGTTTAGCAACAACTAGGGGAGATCTTCCTTGTATAGTGTAAGTATGTAGTTGAGATCTTGAAGCAATTTTGGATGGAAGATTGCAAACCTATGACCACACCTATGATCACTAATTTGAAGGTCACAACTTAAGACTCGGGATTGGTGGATCCCACATTGTACATGCAATTGATAGGTTCCTTAATGTATTTGGTCAACACTAGACTAGATATATATTTTGTAGTTAACACCTTGAGTTATTTCATGGTGGAACCAAGGCAGGAGCATTGGGTAGCAGCAAAACATGTGCTCAGATATTTGAGGGGCATAATGGAGTATGGTTTGAGATATCTAGGAGATAGTGAAGTAAATTTGCAAGGGTATACAAACTCAGATTGGGCAGCTAATGTAGTAGATAGGAAGAGGACCTCAAGCTGTTGGTTTAGCTTGGTTTAGCGATGATATCTTGGTTTAGCTGGAAGTAGAATTTGGCGGCACTTAGCTCGGCAAAATCAAAATATATGGATGCTAGTATTATTAGTTGTGAAGCCATTTGGATTTGCAAGTTACTCATGTTGATGTTCATGTACAACGTCGGTCTCTACTTCCAGCCTATCTCCTTATCATATTGAATAAATAAGATAATAGCCTTTGACTATCTAATTTTGCGATTTAATGAAGAGGCACGAATTCTTAAGAAGATTCAATTTAATTAAGGCCGACTTCATTTGTTATGAAAGATTGCGATTTGTTTATTGAGGCCGACCCATCTCTAATCGGCAATTATATTGGAAAGTCGTCACATTTCATGAAGGCCGACTTTATACTTGAAAGGTCGCATCTATTGAAGTCTCCTCATTCAAATTGTATATAAGGAAGATGCCATTCGATCATTCAATCATCCAGTTCATTCAATATTTTTCATCATATTATTCTTAGCGCGAATTTCATACAAGGCAGATAGAGTTCAAGAGAAGTTCGATATTGTTGTTGGCTGAGATTATCTTCATCAGATTGTCTTTTGTATTGCATCAGATTGAAGTGCATGTTATAAGCCTTCATATTGGCTTCTATTGTAAAGGAGACACTATTATTGTTTCAATATATAAGAGATATATTGTTGCTGGGTTTTTCTCCCTCAAGAGGAGGGTTTTCCCAGGGTATCTGCTGTGTTATTGTGCCTGATTTTGAATTAATTCTCTGTGCATTTAATCTGATCACTAAATTTAACAACTCATAGCCTCATAGGATTTTTTGGTTAGGAGTTGGATCCCACAATCATTTATTGTGATAGTTAGAGTTGTATCAAACTCTTAGAGAATCTAGTATTTCATGGTAGGTCTAAGCATATAGAGATTATATATCACGTTATTCATGACACTATTAAGAAGGGAGCAGTTAAGCTCCAGTATATTTCCACAAATCAGCAGATAGTTGATATTCTGCCCAAGCCCTTATTTAAAGGGAAGTTTGAAGCATTCAAAGACAAACTTGGGTTGGTGCAAAATTGCTTCCTCACTAGGAGGGAGTGTTGAGTTTTTAGCTCGGATAGGAACTTCCACAGAGGTTGAGTGCGAATGTGTTGGAAGTGCTTTGAGTTATTCTAATTTGCATTTCAATTTCAGTAAAAAGTGAAAGTCTCTTATTTAGCTAATTAAGTCTAATAAAGTGTAACTATACATTAATGATTTAGATTTATCTTCCAACTCATTTCTCACAAGAGATAGGAGATTTTTGAAGATTAGATTTTTGATAAAATAAAGATAGGTGCAAGATAGAAGAATTATATATAATAAATTTTGTGTAGCTGTTTGATGAACAATATGTAGAGGTATCCTTGCAAGTTTTTCGAAGGAATGGGAAGATGGTTTGAAGGTGTAATTTTTTGTATATTTGTTTTACGCTTTTGTAATTTGAAGTTTCAACTGTTGTGTGATTGATGTATTGTCAAAAGAATAATTTATAACACAAAACATTAGGACTTTGGTTGCATTGGTTGAAACTCTTCAATTTGACACCCATATAAACGTTTTGGGTTTAGGGGGAGTGGTGGGGGGAATCCAACTCCCATGGAGATATAAGTACCAAGGAAAACAATGGCAAAAATTTTGGAGAGAGAACATGTTAGTATATTCAACACATTTGGTGGACCATGGGAGCATCAAGATTAACTTGCTTGGTTGAAGTGAAAACCAGCAAGAAGCTAGACCGCGAGAGGTTGGAGGAGAACTTTTGATCATGATTTTAGTGCTAGCTTGGAGATTGTAAAATGGTTCAATAGCACATTTGGTTTATAAAAAGAAGGTTTCTATTATGGCCCAAACTGATTGAAGACTAGAGATATTTGTCAAGTAGAGGCCCATTGTTGAAAATGGTATAGTTTGTCCCTATTATTGAAGTGTTGTAGATTAGGAAGGCCCAGTCTGACTCAACATTTGTGACTAGTTATGTGTATTCCTAATCACAAGGTGTTGGGGACAATTGTGTATCCCCTTGTTTGCAACTTTGAAGGAGGATAGGTGAGTGTGTTCCTATCCTTGGTTGAGAGTTAAGTGAGGCCATATCACACTGAAGGGGTGTAGTGCGGCCATTCCTACTACTAATTGTAAGCATGTTGAACTAAGGGTGTGTCTTAGTTCACATATGAAAGTTTCTCTCCTCGTCTTAGGACTATGATGTAATTGGGGGAATGTTAGAAATATTTATTACATAAACTTATGGTGTGGTAAATAAATTTTAATAAGGGGCTAGTAAGAGGTGAGTTGTAACAACACCAATGTAGAAATAAGTTTCCGAATTAAGTTTGTTGATATGAGTTTGTATCCTAGAAAATAGGATCATAAACAAACTTATCTTGAGCATAACAACAATTTGTTTCAAAACTTTGCTGATTTATTTTTTATCGTTAAAATCAACAATGGCAAGTTAGGGCAAAGTAGCATTGGCAAAGACCTTGCATAGAAGTATGGGATGTTGGTTGATGCCAAGGGCAAGGTTTGATGTAATCGTTGCAAGTTTCTTATGACAAGGGGAATTAATAGATAAAAATACCACCTCGCTCAAACACCTAGACATGATGTGAGGGTGTGTGATAAGCAGCCCAAAGAGGTTGTGAGAGAAATGGATGCCCTAATTACCATTTTTGATATGAAAAAATAGAAAAGAAGAGGATAAGGGAAGAAATGGCAGCAGTGATGAATGTTGATCTTGATTTATCTATAAATTCCTTTGTTGTCCCATGCATCTGTCATCCACTTTTCTCTACAAGTGAGACTCCTAGGAGTTCACGTCATCTTCCTTCATCCAATTTCTTTATTCCACACAATGTTCTAAGGACACAACGTTTGTTTGAAGTTACCACTTTAAATAAAGAGAAAAACCATGAGGCTAGGATGGTAGTGGCAAATTTTTGGTATTATAATAATTTACCCTTAAATATGGTGAACAACCCATATTGGGAAGGGTTCGAAAATGCATTGATAGTTGCTGCTAAGGGGTTTTAGATTCCGACATCTAAGGATTTGAGTAGGCCATTGCTAGAGGAAGCCATAAAAAATACATGGCTTATGGTTGATGATCAAAAGAAAATATGATTTAAAAAATGATACATCTTTTTAGATGGATGGACAAATGGTTGGAATATGACTCTTGTTAACTTTTTAGTGGCTTCAATTGGTACATTGGTGTTCTTGAAATCCATCGATGCTTTGCATGAAGCTACGAATGTTGGGACTTGTGCAATTTGTTGGATGGGGTGATTTAAAAGGGTTGGAGTTGAGAATGTTGTCCAAATTGTTACAAACAACGCAACAGCATATATATTTGTGTAGAGACAAATAATGGAAAAGCATCCCACTATTTCTTAGACTCCTTGTGTTGCATGTTGCTTTGATTTGATGCTAGAGGGAATTGGGAAGATTGGATGGGTCAAAAGTGTGGTTTAAGATGCTAAACAAGTTACCAAATTTATCTACAACCATACCTAGGTTCTTTCATGATGAGATCACATAAATGGCAAGGAGCTTGTGCAATTTGGAGTGACACGATTTACCACCCATTTCCATATTTATAGAGCATTGCAGCCACAATTCCTTCTCTCAAGTAGATGTTTGTGAGCAATGCCTAGATGGTGTCTCCATATTCCAAAGAAAACCAAAGGGGAGAAGGCCAAAAGAACAATTTATGATGAGCTATTCATAAAAGATGCAAAGGAGTTATTTAGGGTAAGTAACAATTACAAACATAAATTTTAAGAGAATTTTAAATTATTATTACTGTTTATTTGTTTTTAGTTAATTATGTAATAATTTAAAATTTATTTTCAATTTTTTAGGTGTGAGAACCTTAGTTCAAGTTTTTTGCATTTGGTGGATTGCGATGACACTAATGTTTTACCTCTACGAGGCCATGGATAGGGCCAAAGAGGCATTTTGCATTACTATGATGGAAACAAAAGAAAATATGAGATCATTTGGCACATCATTGATCATAGATTGATGAACCAACTCCACCACTCAATACATGCCTTGGCTTTTTACCTTAACCCAAAGTTTTACTTCTTTGAAACATTTAGGGTTTATGATTTCATGGGAGGCATTGTTTCATGCATTGACAAGATGGTATGAGATAATTAGAGACATTTTTTGATGAGTTGGAGGTCTTAAAGAGGGTGACTCAAGCAATTCAAAGAAGTGAAAAACATGAGCTTGGTAAAAAATAATTCTTTAATTTTTAGCTTGATACTAGAAAGTGGAAAGTAGAAACTTGAAAATTTGAACAAGCTCTAATTTTTAACTTAATTTTTTTCACTGTTTTATTAGTAGATTTATGGCAGGAGAATTATACTACTAGCATGCCAAATATTTAGAGGCTAGTTACTCATGTTTTGTCCTTGCCTTGTAGTGCTTGTGGATTTGAATGCAATTGGAGCCTATTTGACAGAATTCACATGAAAAAGGTGGAGGGTCCTTCACATGATGCCAATCCTTTTGTTGATTGGATTGTCAAAGAACACAATGATATCATTTAGGAGGATGATGAAGACATTTATCATTTAGAAGGAAACAGTGGGTCCTCATGTTGATGTTGACTTACCTTCTAGTTTTAGGCCCAAACAATTAATTTACACCAGAAGGGAAGAGGAGGATGTAGATTGTATTGGATGTTTTTGACATATGTAAACAGTTATAGTGGTATTATAAAATTATTATGTATAATTTTGTGGTAATACAATGTATTGACTTTGAAACTTCGAAATTTAAAATTTTGAGTGTTTGAGTCATATGACATTAATGTTCGAATTATGACAAATTGATGGTTAGAATAGAATGAATTATGATAAATTGATGGTTAGAATAGACTTTATGCTCTCTAAATACATTTTGTGTAATTATGTTTCTTTGAAAAGTTACAATGTTTTTTGCCAAGTTAGTGCCAAGTTGGTGTTTTCAAACTATGTTGTGAACACTACTTTTTTGTCTAACCTATCCAACTTTAAGGGTGCAAATTTTCTCGCCCTCTTGATTTGAGATTTTTCAATCTTGCCTTGTATATACTAAGGGCCTCAACTTTTCTCATTCTGCATTGGTGTTGTTGAGAATTAGGGGTTTTACTTTAGTTTTTTTGTTCTACTAAGTTGTCGGTTTTGGTATGGGGTCAGGTACGGGTACGAGATTCTGGTATGCTAGTATGGCGATTTTTTTTCTTGGGTACGGTATGTTTGTGTACGGTTGTATATAATATATATAAAAAATTGCAAAAAAATTTAAAAACATATAAAATTGCAAATACATTTGATATATCATATAATATTATATTTTAAGATAATAATGACATTTGCTCTTTTATAGTATGATACTTCATCATTGACCAATGATATTATGATAGTCATAAAGACAATTGTCTAAGTTGTCAGTTCTGGTCTCCATTCCTAGACCCCTCATTGTAATCAAGTTTTTTATGTGACAATAGATCCCATTAACTAGTGGGGGTTGGGAGTGGAGGCCCTGATGGGTTTGAGGGTTAGCACCCCTCATGGGGGTCTGGGGGCAATGTCCCCAGCGGGGTTGAGGGGCAGTATCCCTCGTGGGGGTTTGGGGGCAACGCCAAGCCCAAATTAAGGTCTTTGAAACCACACAAACCTTCATGGTGCACATAATTTTCACAATTTTATCTTCAAAAGCACTTTTTGCATTTTTTTAAGCGTTTTTTTTTTTTTTGTAGGCGCTCATAAGGCACTGGCACCTGCAGGAATGCCTGGGAAAGCCTCAGATGCCCCAAGTGCTCCCTAGGTGCTCCCAGGCACTCCCAAACCCAAACGCTCCCAGAGCGGGCACGAGGGCTTCAAATGAAGAACCTGGTAACTTAGTTGTTCTATTTACATCTACCAAATTGTGTGTGGGATGAAGACTTCTATTGGCAATTTTGCAGTGGTTGATTATGATACATGCTAGTGCAAAATCTCACACACCTTTTAACTGGTTTCTCCAAGATGACTCATGTTATGCCTTATGGGCTCATGCTAACAACACAAATGATACAAAATTTTATCTGTAGTTTAGAGATTGGACCAAATCTCCCTCACTAGTTTGAAGCTCTATTTAACCAGTGGAGTAGTTTCTAGCAGATCTGAAGCATCAATGGAGTCTTCTGCATTTACTTACCCAATTCTTTGTCACTAGAACCTAAATTCCCATTAAACAAAGTAGTGCAGATCTATACAAATTGACAATTGATTTATTCATTCAGCACAAATATTTGACCAATACATGCTGCCCCTGGTATATGCTTGGGCGTGCAATGCTTGTTGTGTCAGTCTGAGAAGATACTTAACAAAATACTAAAGAACCAATTTCTGATCCTCTCACTAAATACATAGTTCTTTGAAGTAAAGAAAGATTCTCTAGCAGATCTATGTTCTGACATTCAATTTGCTGTATTTAATATATTTGTTCAAGAATGCAAGAATTGCATCAGATTTACTTGAATACTTAAAAGCTCAGTGAGAATTCATATATGACATCCCCACTAAAGCTCAAAATTCTTTTTTAATAAAAATAGAAGAATGGATTCAATAAAAATGGCATATAATTTGCAACAAATGCCTTGACCCATTGGGCTAAACATTCAGCTACAATCAATTATAGCAGAAATTTGACATTCCCATAAAAGAATTCACTCAATACAAATTACACAACAATGTGAAGTCACATTTAGTGATAGAAAAACTATTGTGTTTCTTATACCACTTCCATTTTCATGAAAGATAACCTCAGTTTACAAAGAGATGCTGCCATGCAACAACTAACAATCTCAAGTTCAAATAAAACAGTAGTGTCTCTCATCTAAACTTATGGCATAGGAAGGATACAAGAAATCTACAATCAAATCAATGGCACATCTAAAGAACATACCCCAACTCTACTATATAATCATCAAAATGACCTAAAGCAAGATCTTGTTTAAATTCTTTGTTCCCTGTAAGCTGCATCCAGCAACATCCTTTGAAACCTGAAAGTAATAAGGATACTGCCATGAGTGAGCAATGTGCAAATTAGCTAAAACCTAAAATAAACTAAAATTGGACAAATGCCTAAGGGCACAAAATGTATGAGCCAGGAAAAAAGATAAGATGAGAGGAGAGAGATCTCCTTTTATAGCAATCAACTGCCTTTTCATTGATCTGTTGATGCATCTAGTTTATGACATTTCCCCCTAGGCCACCTCTTCTAGAATGATCCATACCCACAATGCTATGTATAAAGAAAATTCAAGGTATTCTCTCTTTTCTGTAACTCCTAGGCCTAGGTGACAGATACCATCCCTTCCATTGTATTTTTGTCTTATTCTATTGATGGATGTATTCACAACAAGGTTTCTTTCTAGGTGCAATTTGTTCTAGGTACAATATAGACACAACATATTTTTTTATAGGGCCAATACAGGCACTGCCAGGGTAGTAAGGACATAATACTTAATAATTACTTCATCACTTTGGGAAAGGAGGAACTGCTGCTGTAATCTTCTGCCATATTTTGTTGTCAAGGAGATCCATCTCAGTTGGCATGAAAACAGCACACAAAGTTCCATCTTAGGCGTATTGTATTGTTGCACAATATTTTTGACAAGTACTTACACCCTGATCTTCCAGATCTCTCTGATAGGATCTTTCGTTGAGTCAGATATATGACAATAGTTCACTTAGCCCTTTCAAGCTTCTCTTTCAAAACAACATTCTCTGAAATAGCCTAAACTCAAGAAAAGAAATGGGATTCAACATTAACTATCAACAACTTTTCCTGAGTATCTCAATTTCCACTTTCATTCAGGAGTACATATTGACCTTAATTTTGATCTTCTTTTTGAAGATATGTTTCTCTGTCCGGGTCAGTTACTGGGCAGCAATCCATGTAAATTGTAATAATGCTAAGACCTAAGAAGTAGTTTGCACAACCAATGAACCCTAATTAACAACCTGTACCATTCTAAAGTGGGACTCTGATGGCCTTTTATCCAGTGATTGGAAAATCTGTGTATTGTCCCCAGTTTCAAGTATGTAATCAGGAATACCTTTGAGTCTACTTGGGAAGTATTCCAAATGGTTTGTACTCTTTGCAGGGACCTTTTGAGCATAACCAATCATTGTGAAGGGCGTTTCAGGTTCATTGCTATCCATTTTACTTGTACTAGGTGCCTTGAAGTCCGTTTCATGAAAATTGGAAGCAACAGGTTCAAAATGTATATCTGGCACATCTCTAGATGCCGGTGTCTGAGGTAATCTTCCTTAGAAAATGCTCTTCATTTCTTTGCCTTCACTTCATTTATCATAACATGGTGCACCTTTCTTCTTTTTTCAGGGGATTCATTACCCAAGCTAAACACCAGACTGCAGGAAGATCTTATTGTGGTTGTAATTGTGCTTGATCAATTGTGGTCCCTAATTCTTACACCCCTCAAACCAGAGAAACGGCAGATGACCTTTTTTACAATATTCCTTTTGATAACAGGGAAGAAAAAATAATATCTGTTATCTATCTGTTGTTTCATTCGTCTATGTAAATTAACCCCTGTTAGATAGTACACAACATTCCAGATTTGTCAAGATAGTGACACGTGTCGCCATCTCTTTTCACAGAGGCCTGTGCTTATTTGTCTCACTTATATAAGCTTGTTCCTAAGCGAGTTACCCCTAGAATGCACAGGGATATGACACATGGTGAATTCTGGCTTTGTTTTATCCCAAACATTAACATTATGAAAACCCAAGAATATAACCTTCAGAGCAGATGAGTATACTGATCTGAAATGAATTATCAAGTGTTAGTAAACTACACTAAGTCATTATTCTTGATAAGACCAAAATGTAACTTGTTTACACTTTTGTTTGATCATTTCCCATTGTGTATAAGAAAAAAATGGAGGACAAACAGTGTAGGTGGTCTATAGAGGCAAAGGCATGTATAAGGCGATCTAGACACCATGTATGTGAAAATCAGTTAAGTTGATTCCTGAAAATGTAGAGTTGTGTGGGTGGTAGTAAGATTGCCAATTCAAGCAGATGGCAGTCATACAACCACTAATTTATGCATGTGATGATTGTGTAATCACTAATTTATGTAGATGGTGGTTGTATAACCACTAGTGTTTTAAGGGGTGGTTTTGAAACCACAACAACGATTATGTTATCAACACCTGCATAATGCAGCATTTTTGTTGCTTGACAAAGAACAGTTAAGAAAAATGGCTGCAAATGATCTCTCTTACCTTTTCAAGTCTTTCCAGTTTCCTTGAGCTTCTAGAGACGTGGAGAATGTATAAGATCTCTAAGGAACTATTTTGATAAGGTTGGTTGCATTGGTTGAGTAAGATTTGGATTGCAATGGCCTAGGGTGTCCTAGAGACTTAAGTGTGGATAGGAAGTGCTATGAGCTAGTTGCAGATTTTTTAAGAGTGTTTAATTGTGTTGTAGATGTAAAGAATGTCTGTGAAGGCCTCAAAAAGGCAATAGAACTTTATAGCTCAAAGAGATTGTGGCAAGAGGAGGAATCCGCTCAGCCTTTTGGAGTTTTATCCCTATTTGGGTTTCTCCAAATCCAATGCTGTTTTTGTGTCTGTTTGTGTTTCTTTCTCTTGTTTACAAGCTACGATCTTCCTTTATTAAAAGTGCACTCAAGTTTCAACGATACAAATCTAAAGACATACTGATTGGTTTTGTTCTTCATTTGCATAAGTAACAACTTGTTCAATGAAAGCATATTACAATTGAATAAGATTTGTGTTGGCGATTTAAGTAATATTAAATATAATATCCATTCTAATTATGGATAACATATACCAAGTGGCACAATCTTGTTTTGTCATTCCCTGCGAATTATTTAGTTTATCATATCGTAGTGTACTCTTAGGGCAAGCAAGTACATTAGTGTACTCTTAGGGCAAGCAAGTACATGCCATGTGGCACAATCTCACCTTGTTTCATCATGAGCACTTTTTATATATATGGAAGCTCGTTAACTCAAATAGCTTATCTTAAGATTAATCTTGCTCCTTCCATGTAGCACAGGCTCATTGCACTTTATCTTGAACTTATTAACTTTATCAAAGCCTTTCCAAAACCCTAGAGTTCATGGGATTAAGATAACTTTTCTTAGTCTTGTATCATTCTTCTTTGGACATTTTTATTCTAAACCTTCAAATCCATTTTTTACCAAGTAACCCTTAGGGTAAATGAGTGCACTCCATGTGGCATAACCTTTTTTAATGCTCTCCTAGGGTCTCTTCATTGTGTCAAATTTAGCTTGTCTAGAGTGAATGAGTAAATTTGATTTGGTGTAATCTCACTTTGTCTCGTTCCTTATCTTGACTTGTGAACCAAGGATCTAGCAAACTGACAAAGAAGAGTGGGTCTCACTCTATCTGTTCAAAATAGTCCGTATCTATGGTCACCTTTTGATTTTTCCAGATCAACGATCATCTGTGATTCACCCTTAAGCAACAAATTGGTCTTTCAAAATGGTAAATTGTGGAAAGGTAACTGGATATCAAGTTATAAACATGGCCTTTAGATGGTAATGGAAGCATTGAGAGCTCGTCTCAATGAAGGCATTTATTGGTGCTTGAAACTCCTGTTTAGTAAGGGTGTATATACATTATTTAGGATTCAGTTTTGAAGCAAAATGTGTAGATAGTCTTCAGGTCAGTGACAAAACAAAGAGGACAAAGCATATATTGAAGACAAGGATATAGATATGTGACATGCCATTGCAATCAGATAAAAAGACTATCTTCAGGACATGCTTCAGGGTCGTTATATAATCTCTGAGACTCAGCTACAGTTAGGTTTCAGTGCCAATAATGCCATGGACTCCTCTCGCCTGAGCTTTGCTGTATACATGTGTGAATGCTGTTCTTAGTTCTTCATTGCATATTTTGATCTTCTCAGTTCCCGACATCATTGCTTCATTGGGTGCTTCTTCCCTCACATGGTTATCTGAAGTTAGATCTTTTGGCTCAGGAGTTTTAACCACTTTTGGTTTACTTTCTCTTTCTTGGTTTCTCTGCTTTTGCTTTTGTGTTTTCCTGTTTGTTTACTTTAATAGGCTAGGGTTCACTTTAGTTCTGTATTGTAAATGGCTGTAATTTCAAGCCCCATTATTGGTTGTTTGTGGACATTAATATTATTTTCTTTCTTTCTGTAAACTAAATTAAAGAAATCAAGTGAGCCAATAATGATTTGCTCTCTACAATTTTTACATGATTGTATTCATAATACATTGTAAATTGTCAGATCATGTGCTACTGAACTATGCAGCTGTCCTTGATGTTAACATGGAATTTTTGTAAAGTGCGTCTGTATTTCAATTTCTTGTTGGCTGGATGGAAGTTCTGTTGCCTTAAATATTTTTCTCAAAGATTATTTCTTTTGGCTGATTAAGGATTTTGCAGTTCAATGAGTCACAGGAGAATTCATACAACACGAAGCTCGTGTTCAAGCCCCTAATGCCAGAGAGGAAGTGGAAATTCATTTATGAGCCTAAGATTGGTGATGTACGTTTGCTCACAAATAAAATTCCGATCGGTAAATATTTAAATCTTCAGGTTTGGGTCTTTCTTTCTTGGACAGGTTCACCATATTGTATACATTCTTATTGAGATGGTTCAATCAATAATAAGGTACAATATAAAGTTATATTTTGCTGAAATAATTGCTGGATGGTGTCTCATTAGTTTAGTTTCTTTGAAAATTAAGTATTTAATAAATCTGTTTCGAAAATCATTGTGGTGGTATAGGGTACCAATTTAATTAGTCTCAGTGCCTGCTCAGACCTGTTTTGCTATGTTGCCCTATAATATATGTCTTGTATTGGTCAAAACTCTAAAAAGTAAGATTAAACACTGCTGCCTGCTTAAGGGATGCCATCCTTCTCCCACACCCTAACTTATGTGTTATTCTCATAGTAACGAGACTCGGATGCGGCTCAGACTCGGCGAGGGCGACTTGGTGCGGGACTCGTCAACTCGGGACTCAGACACGGCGCAGACGTGGCAAAATGAAAAAAAGTTGAAAAAACCCTAGAAATTTAGAGATTTTTAAGGATTTAAAACTTGTTTCAAGCACCCTTTATTGAATACAACACAAATAAAAGCAAATTTGATCACATGCACAAGTATACAATGATTACATAAGTATAAAGTACACAAATTGTAGTTGCGCTGTTGAAGGAAATAGCATACTTAGATATATAAAATTAGTCAAATGTATACAAAACTCATGGAATATGAAATCCATGACATCAAATGTTCCATACAAATATGAAATATCAAAAGTATTACAATAGCTATAAGTCTATGACTCTATGCCCTATGGCATAGTGGAGCCAAAATCCTTCCTACGAAGGCGTCTAAAGGTCTTGGATGATGTTGCAGCTGCAGCCATAGTCTCTGCCTGTGTTTGACTCTCCATGCAACTCTCACCGACAACATCTATGTCTCCTCTTGCTCTAGCCTCCTCCTCAGCCATGGCTACAACCTCGACCTCTCTCTCTGCCTGGTCCACCCAATCAAGGTCCTCGTCACTAAAGACTGCATCTGTAGCCTCAGTGATCCACTTAGACTGTGGATCAACCTCCTCTAGATTGATCGGGGTTTTGTCATGGTCAAAAAACTTCCTGTATCTAAGCCGAAGGTTGTAATGAACATATACCAAGTCATTCATCCTCTCCACTGTCAATCTATTACGCTTCTTGGAGTGTATGTGCTCAAACATACTCCAATTGCGCTCACAACCAAATGAACTGCATGGCTGGCTCAATATACGAATGGCAATATTTCACAGGATCGGTGTATCAGAACCAAACATATTCCACCAGCTATCTGAGATGAGAAAAAGAAACAAAATCAATCTCATTTCAAGTTTCAAGTTCAAGTTCAACATTTAATAATAAATTATAATATAAAAAGATGAAAATTATGCCCTTAAATATATTTTTACCTAGCAATAATGTTGTCCTATTATCTTTGCACATTTGATGTGCAAAGAAGTCTCCTTGTGCCTTAGTGAAGGCATTTATCTCCTGCACCACCTGTGTAGTAACAGCGGGCAACATCCGCTCTATCGTCGTGTAGAGCCCACTAAGAATTTCTCTATCTGCATGGAGATCATGAATTGGAAGGCGGATTCAGGAAACATGTGGCTGCATGGATGGGCCTATGAAGTTGGTTTTGCCATCTCCTATCAATGATATCCCAAATGGGACGATACTTCTCCTCAACTCCACCATAGACTGATCTAATGGCCTCTTTGGCCCTATCCATGCCCTCATATATGTAGCCCATTGCGGGCTTCTCCCCATCTGCAACTCGTAGGAGAACTAGCAAGGGCTCAATAAATTGCAAAGTGCAAACATGTTTCACAAATAAGTGTGAATGAAAATAAACAAATAAAAGTAAGATATGATTAAAAATTAAAACATAATAAATAATTAAATTTTACCTTTACAATCTCGTCCATTGGTGTCCAAAACCCTTGCTCATAAAAAATGCAATCAGCCACAACAATCCCTGCAGTGCTTGTAGAAAAGGATGAGGAAGACCACTCCTCACTAGTAAACATATGCCTCAAAGCTGCCCTTGACCGAATCAAGGATTGCATCGTGATAAAATTTGTTGCAAACCTGGTGATGTTAGGACAAGACAACTCCCTCAACCCCATGTATTGCCTCATAAGGTTAAGCACCCATGTGTGGTTGTATACAAATTTGCATATGTTTTTTGCTGCTTCCACACATGTTTTGATCCATGGGAGCTTCCCAAAATCCTCCAACATGAGGTCAATGCAATGGGCGGCACATGGAGTCCAAAATATAGTAGGGTGTCTCTCCATCAATAATCTACCAGCGGCAACATAATTCGCTGCATTGTCTGTCACCACTTGCACTACATTCTCTTCCCCACGTCAGCTATCACCTCCTCTATAGCCTCACACAGGTATGTGGCATTTTTGATTTGGGCAGAAGCATCAATGGACTTCATGAAGACGGTGTCACCTGAAAAAATAAGCAAAACCAATTATTCAATAAATTAAAAAACATAAATCAGCCATATTAAATTATTAATCACTAAATAAAATTCAAATTCCAATGCATTGAAGGAAGTACAATTACCTCCGGAGGAAACTAGGAAATTAAGCAACGTCCTATTTCTCCTATCAGTCCAACCATCAGTCATGATGGTGCAACCAATCATGCTCCACTGCTTGCGCTGCTCCTCTAATTGTGCTTTCACATCTGCCACCTTCTGAGTCAAAAGTGGGCCCTTTAATTCATCTTCACTAGGGGCTTTGAACCCCGCCCCACATATGGTTATGGTATCAACCATGTTTTGCCGGAAAGGTGACCTATAACATGTCATAAATAAATTAATAAGTTACATAAGTATTGTAAAATGAAAAAGTTTTAAGTTTTTAACTTTAAATTTGAATTCGATAATGAGATACATCTAGATTCTAAAATTTAAATATAAATTTTAAAAACAATTAAAAAAAAGAATTACCTGGCTACATGGAAGGGAATGGTGTAGTAGTACCAAAAGTCTGCAATTGCCTTTTTTGCTGCATCATGTGCGTCCTTGTTCCAACCCATGCTCTCAAGCGACGGTCGGGATCTAGGAGTAGTGCGTGGTACAAAATATGAGTCCACCCTAGATTTACGAACTCTAGGGCCAATGCTAATACTGCCACTACCACTAGCAGTACCAGAGCACCAGCACTAGGAGTACGCATAGGCATAGCTAATGTAGAAACAGAAGCACTACCACAAGCACTGGCACTAGGACGGTATGGAGGCATGGAAGAAGCATCTCCAACAGCACCAAGTCCCTGTCCAACTCCAACATTCACCAACTCCTGCTTCTATTTCTTTTTCATTTCTTTTTGCATTTCAAAAGTTTCTAATTGCACCTGCACTTCACGAACAACCTCAGGAGGTGCTTTAGGGCAACCCATTGCATCATGGGTGGGTATGCGTGCAAGATGGTATTTTAATCGATTTATGCCTCCATGATATATTGTTTTGCAGTAGAAACATTTGGCGTCTCCTTTTTTCATTCCGGGAAAGATTTCAGCATGTTTCCAAGTAGGGTCTTTTCTGACTGGGGTTTGAGACATTGTGAAAATAATAATATGGTTTGATTTGCAAATGAATGTGGCTGCAAAAGTAGGGTTTCTAAAATTATTTAAGTTGCAAGTAGGGTTTGTAAAAAAAATATGCAAACTCAAAAAAACAGTGATTTTACAAATTACAATGAATTATTTGTTTAAAAAACACAAAAAAATCAATTAAAATTGAACTTACCTCTTAGATTTGGCTTGGAATGCATTGCAAACTCCTCCCAATCACTGGTAATGAGCTCTCAATGCACCTCCTTGCTGGTATGAAGCTCCCCAAATGATATATGACCCTGGATTTGTCTTCAACAACTTGCTGGTTGTCCTCTCTTCTCCTCCTATTTTTCTTCACAACTCTCTCTTCTCCTTCTATTTTGCGAAATGAATGAAATGAGGTTGCTTTTAGGGCGAAATAGAAAATATAAGTGAAAAAATAAAAATAAAAAAACTTTGTTTTTGTTTTGTTTTTGGCCTTTTTGGCCTTTGCTGCTGCCGGCCACGCCCAGGGGTCAGGACTCACTTGGATGCGGCGCTTCTGGCGCGTCCGGCGAGTCCTCCCCAGGATGCGGCCGCGGCCGCGGCCGTGTCCGTGTGCCTAGGATGCGGCCAGGGTCGCGCGGTGCGCGACTCGCCGTGTTCGGGGGACTCACGGTGAGTGTCGTGACTATGGTCGCTTATTCTAATCTTCCCCTTCAAAAAATGCGTTTTATCTATTTTGGTAATATATATAAAGTAAATTCTGTAATGTTATATCTAAATCTAACCATTCTCTTTTCATTTATTAGCAAATGGGAAGAACATTCTAACAAATAGGAAGATATAGGTTCAGAACTGATAGGTTTATCAGATCGAATCAAAATTTCAAACTATTTTAATTCAATTTTTCTATAGGCTTTCTACAACAGAACTGCGAAAGGTATTAATGGGATTGTCTAATTGTTTTTCCATATTTCTACTTGGAATTTTTCTATTTTTCTTAATGTCATATCATGCTTGCTTGCCAAACCATTATCTGTGTCTTTTTTCCCCCTTTTCCAATGGTTTGACCCTTTTGCCTGGAGTTTAATTTTGATCTGGATAACCTCATTTTTTTTAGCTGGTGTCAGTAAATTCTTAAAATGTTCAAGTTCCAACAGTTATAAGCATGTCCAGAGATAAGGACTGTCATGTTTTTTATGTTCCTCTGTATAATTAAATAATTTAGATATGAACTTTGAAAAGATTATAATCAGTGATCTATGGTAGACATTTTATTTGCGAAGCACATAATATGCTCTTCAACCATTGAACTGTACTTGATTGAGCCCTTTATTTCAGGTTGGCATGGGTTATAGTTTTCATGACCACAGTGCAGGTTGGAAATGGAAACTCACAACATCACTTGGTGGAGATGGAATTTCACAGATTCGACATAAGGCATTGCTGCCCATATTCCCTGGATTTGACGTCCGTATTGGATGGAATGCCGAATATGTTCTTCCTGATATCCATGGGTAAGTTTCTGGAGATTTATGAACTACATCATCTGTTATGTTTGTTGTGATCATTTGGTGAGATTACTTCCCACCTTAAAAAAATTTCTTGGGATGCTTGTATCGTGCAGGGCAGTGGGCACAGGTGAGCCAATTATTGGGATGAATCTGGGGCGTTTATATGCTTCTCTTGATAGAGTGGAAGCAATATTAACTCATGCGACTTGACTGAATAGCTTGGACATAAACACTATTTTTTACCAACATTGGCCTCTTACGTAGGGGTAGAAGATAGCTTATTTATTGTAAACTTTACTGAGGTGGAAGGTAGCATTTACAATTAATTTTCCATGGGAATTAAATAATGTAACCTAGAAACTATATCTTCCTGTCTGCTGATCAAGTTGATTAATCTGCAAATCTTTTGCCCTTGCGCAACATTGTGTGTGTGCATTTTAAAGAGTTATCTATATCGTATTAGATTCATTAATAATATTACAGAAGGTTTTAGGAGGTTCAATAGGTTCGGAAGCTTGGATGTCAAATGCTTTCAGAATGATAGTCAATTTCTATACTACAATTAGTAGCAACAATATCACACTTGTCTATTCTAAATGTTAGTTCTTTAATCCACTCATTGAGCAATCTCTCCTGAAGCAATTCTGTTTAGCATTATGAATTGCAAAAACTTGCAACAGATCCACAAAAGTGTTAAACATAAGAGTATGCTTGCACGGGTTCTAAAGCCAAGTATCTCACAAATTTGAAAACTTTTTAAGAATGTAGGAACTATTACATTCGAATCAATACACCTCAGAAACCAGCAATGGAATGCAAGTTACCTATAAGAGAAATAAATTCTTGTGGAAGGCCTACCTTACTAGTTCAAGACAAAATTAATTTGAGTAAAATTCTGAATCCAACTGGAATTAATTGCATTAATTACACAGTTACAAGCAATGCATACGAACAGCCAGAGATAGACTTTTAATATCCAATCTCAACTGTCGAATTGGCTTTTTGAAGCAGGTTATTCTGAGATATCATTTCATCAAATCAGAACCAAGCACATGGATGAACAACACGATAACCGCAACCATTCACAATGTTATCAATTAATTTAATGTATTTTTGAGGGTTTAGACATTGAGCATACTTCTATCCTGCCAAAATCAATAACATATTGTTTGCCCACATTTATGCTGATTTCTGTCACATAAACCCACCAATATAGACCAAGGGACAGGAAAAGAAATCAAGGCCCCTTATTGGCACAAGTTGTGTGGCACGTGAAGCCCATGGGTATTAAGCTGCACAAAATATGGCAGAAGATGAAGATGCCAATTATCAAGTAAGATTTGGAGCTGTGATAAAATAGTTCTCATTGCCAAGGGACGGGACCAAACTGATATGGAAGTAGACATCAATGATGTTGAGAACAATAGTTATTCAATTCGAGTAGCTGCCAAAGAATGGGGGCATACCAGCCAACACTAAATAGCACACCGGCTCGTAGATCTTGCACAGACCACAAGAATGGAACCACTCACTGCTGTATTTGGTGGGGAGGAGCAGCATATTGCTGTATGATGTCAAGAGAGAGCTTACATGGGTTACTTATTCAGCCTTAGGCATATATTGCACACATTTGTTAAATGAGTCCCAATTGAAGAGCACAAAGACATACTGAGAGGAGGGGGAGGGAGGGCGTGGTGAATCAGTATATCAACAAACTATTATCCTCTTAAACTTCTTATCAACTTCATACTCTAACACAAATCAACTATGCAAGAATATAACAATATGAACAAGTTGACACCAACAATTGTACTTTATGAATTATATATGTTTTTACAAAGAATGTAGGCACCAACCTACTTGTATCACCAATTATGTAATTTAGTAGGACCAACCTACAAAGAGCACCAACCCTTAATTCTGATTTAGTAGGCACCAACCTACAAGGAGCATCAACCCCTAGTCTTGATTTAGTAGGCACCAACCTACTGGAGGCTCCAACCCCCACCTGCCAAGCACCAACTTAGCAAGGATAGAAATGTCAAGAATAATCCTCCACCTTCAATGTTGCTTCCTCAACTGATGATGGACAATTCTGTTCAAACAATTTCTTTCACAAAACTTTCTTTATGCCTTCACAAAGAACTTGTAGATATTATGATCTTTACAATTCAATTACTCACTTTAACCTTAGATCTGCAGACCTTTTCACAACCTTCACAACTTCTTCATGAACTCCAATATGCTGATAAAAAAATGCCTTAATATGCTGATCAAATTACCCTTGATATTCTGCTCCAAAAACAACTTATGAAGTCTGCACAAAATGGTTATCAAATTGACTCAATTGTCTTCACAAGGTCTGCCCAAAATGCTCATAAACCTTCAACAATCTGCTCATAGATCTCTACTTCTGATGTTCCTATTTTGCTCAGCCTTCAACATCTACTTGTGTTCAGAAGATATATATATATATATATATATATATATATATTTTTTTTTTTTTCTCCACAAACTCAGAAAATTTCATTCTATTACTTAATCAAAGATCATATTCAATGAATTCCATCACACCCAAATCTGGTTGCCTTTTTTCAATCGCATATGATATTCAATTAAAGTCCTACTGTTCTGTTTTACACAGCCATCGACACCACACCTGATTGTGTTCTACAAATATATCCTTTTTTCAACACATACAACAACACTATAATATTTCCTTCACAAAAATCTGCTTGAAATCATTCTTTTATCTGTATACTCATATTCATATGCCTGCTGCTGTGTATATGATTTTTTCTTTTTGAATGCTCAGAAAGTATTCATTATTCACACACAGCTACTCAATCCGTACTTATAAATGATATTCATTTTCTTCTCTCTATCATAAATGATGTTCAATAAAATCCACAACACACCCGTTTGAGATTAGAGATATATCATTTATTCCACCACTTTTTTTTTTTCTCTATATTCTGCAGATAATATACATTTATTACACTCACCAACACTCAGAAAATCTTCATTCTCTTATTATATCTTCTCAAGAGACATACTTACATCAAAAGATGTAACTCTTCAAAGGATCGCATCTCTTCTTTTAATCACTTTGAATTTGTTTTGAATCTATCCTTTAATGATTCGATCTGTCCATTAAGAGACGTATTTGTTTATTTGAACTGTCATTTCCTTTCGACGTACCTTTTCATTAAGAGACAAATCGTAGTAGTTTTTGCTTGCTTTTAACTTTTTCTTATTTTGTCTCTTTCCTAGTTTTGTCTTTATATTGCTTTCTCTTTATTTTTTATTCTTTCTTTTTCCATCGTTGCTTTTTGGATTATAGTTTCTGTTTTTTGTTAAGTCAGTTAACTAAAAAATCATATCACCTCCTATATTTTTGAATAAGACAATTTTGGCTTGTTAACAAATTAGCAACTCTTGTTTTATTTACTTTTATCTTATAGCTGCACTTGGAGATGAGACGTATCTTCAATCTGAACATTAATAACTCTGAATGTATTCTGAACCAGCAACCTTGAACTTTATGGTGATCTGTTTAAGTCTTGCATTTTGAATCCTATGTGATCTGTTTAGGTCTTTACATAATGAAACTTATGATGCTCTAATCTGATTCATATGTTCCAACATTGATTTTACCCTGATTACAATGACAACATTTCCAACAGTTCTTTCTTTCAAATGTGTTATCTTCAATTGTGCTCATCTTCTCATTTTACCTTGACTCAACGATGGCAATATCCACCAATCTTCCTTTAGCAAGCTTCGTCTTTGTACCTTTGACATCAATGACAATATTTCCAACACCAATCCCTTTGGTGATGGTCTTCTTGGGAAGTTATGCTGGGTAGGCTTTAGAAAATTGCATCCTGCATTGAGCTTGCAGATTGCTGAAGGTATGGATCGAGCTCAGAGCTCGCCATTGTTAACACATTTTGTAATAACTTGACGCGTGATTAGAAGGCCAACAACCCAAGTAACATACGGAACTGTGATGAAATGGAGGTTCAAGCTGGAAGGAATTGCCGGATGTTTGTGATGGCCAGAAGGGGAAGTAGAAGTGTGCCCATATAATCCCGATGTCCTATTTGCCATAATGCCTCAATTGAGCACCACTCAACAAACACTAAAAGCGGGTAACAATTTTTTTGCTGTTCTTTGACAATCATTAGTAAGCAAGATCTCTGACATTCTTCTCCTAGTATTGGCGAAGTTAATGATAGTGGATCTCATCATGCAATAATTAAATTAAGGTATTTAAGGTGTTCGGAAGAATAGCTTTGAAAAATCTCTCAAAGTCGTCCTATGACATTCTACAATGATTTCACAATAATAGTGCTACCGCGAAACTTTCTATGGCTGCAATGGAAGTTTTAATTTATTTTGTCAGCAATGCTGGGAGACAATTTTCTGTTAGCAATGTTCCAGAATAAATTTTCATCAGGAATGCTGCAGGTCAGCTGCAAGACAACATTCTTCAACGGCCCAGGGATAGTTCTCCATGAGCAACTAAGGAATGGCTCTTTTATCGAGCGATTTAGGATAGTACATGCACTTAATCTATTTGTATTCGTTCATATCACAGTCCAATTAAATCTATCAAAACCACTCTTGAAAAATAGCATCCTCTTTGCTTTATTCACCGTAATCACATTTCTTTTTTAATAAGATTTGTCATATCCCATAATCGACAATCTAATCACATAAAATTCACGACTTTTTAAGCACAATCGTCAACTTAAAAAATAGCTGTCTCGCCTGTTAAAGCGCCGCAAATTTTGTAACATAAAATCCAGCCAATTACATCATAGTGCACACTAGTATTCCCAACATAACACGAGGCTCATGCTGCGGAAACAACATTAATTCTCTAGTGTAAGCTCAACATATCTTGTAGGCACAAATTCGGATTTCCTCTTTTCCTAAAATTTACTTAGGGAATCCAAGACATGCCATTTCCACAAGAAATGATGTAACATGGTCACACAAAATTGGCAGCTATAGCTGAAAACTGTCAATACAACACTTCTTGCAGCTCTCATGGCCATTACTATAGCATTCTTCAGCGACTATAGAAACTAGATTACATTTAATTCTTCTCTATCTATTAGAATTAAGTGTTGTATATCTCTCAAGTCTTAGATTTAATCACAATTATTTAATATGTGTAATGTGGTAAATAATGGAAAATGGTGCTCCATTTGGAAGGAACCTTAGATTTTTAAGTTGGCACTCTCCGCTAAGTGTCATTGGTTTATAGTTGTAAGAAGTCATTGGATAGGGGGTTACTAGATGGATAATGCCTTCCACTAACAATTGTTAGTGGTGCATATGAGATATTATTGCACCCTCATGGAAGACTTGGGAGTTACATGTAAAACCCTTGGTCATTGGGGTTAATGGTCATCAAGGGTTACATTTTATTTTGGAATGAGTTGCTAATGAAGGAGGGTACATGGGTCCAACTTGGACTAGTTCAACCAAGTATTGGCTTATGGTTTTGGAAAACCATTGTAGGTTTCTTGGGTCTCCTTGGCCTATATATTGAAGGCTTGGGATGAAGATAGGATGGTCAATTTTATGTAGGTTTCTATGGAGATCATGTTTAAATTCATCCAAAATTAGAGTGTAAATCTCATATGAAGCATTCGAACTCATGAGTGTATCGCAACCTATCTAGAGAATTAATACATTCGTGTGTGCTTTGGAGGTAGGATGGTTTTTTTGAGGATATATCTTTTGTTTTGTTTCTATTCTCTTGTTTTCTCTCCTGTCAATACTCTTCTAAAATTGTTATAAATTAGGTTTAGTATTGATTTACTTATTGGATTAAGTAGGAATTCATCATATTTCCTTTTAGTACCAATAGAGTAAACATCAAATATCTCATATGATGGTAATACAAACAAGTTAAATGAGTATCTCTTTCAACTAGCAAGGAACTATTGTTATTGACTTGGGTCCTTGTGCATGAACAAGTTACAAGTCAAATCAAAGCTCATCACCCAACCAATATGACATCATTAAACAATGGAGGATTACTTGTTATTCTAACCAACCTTCAAGCCAAGAGAATTACTATGTGCTATGGTAATACCAAAACAAGCATAAATATACTAGAAAACCATACCATAACAATCATGTGTTGAAAATATAAATCATGCATACATTAGGTTTATATATATTTGAGATTGCACCACAAATCCATTTTATTTAGAGTTTCATTTAAGGGGGAGCTAGGAAAGTTTTCAGCACCATTCTGCTCACCAAATTTTCATGGGCACTTAGCGTTCATTTCCAATTCATAGCATACTTATACACTTACTATCACTATCATAATTTGCTTTCAAACATATCATTAGTCATTTGTTATCGTAAATAATTGTCATAGATATTATTGATAGATAATTTGCATGCTTGTTTGTAATAAATTTCATATTGATTCTTTTATGCTTATGGTGCACTCAGAGTAATCACAAAACTCTTTTAACTCTTAATCTTTATGCTATGTCATATGGCTAGCTAGCATTTGTTTTATAATAATCATGAGCAAGGTCAGGAAGGCATGATAAGTTTTGTGGATGCCAAGTAGCACTCTCACTATGTTACGTTTGGTCACAACCCATCTAATAGGGCCTTGTGGGTCATTTTCAACATTGACAATAATGCCTTTGGCATTGTGAATGTTTGTGTATCAAATGTTGTAATCAAAAGGACTTTACTTTGTAGTGGTTTGTGAATGAATTGCTTGAGGCCCAAGGGGTTTTTAATGGCAGCTCAATATGGTTGAGTTGGCCTTTGACAAGCAAACTTACTTACCTATGAGATGGACAATTGACAAAAGGGAGACATGAGTCTACATATGCAATAAATTAGGCTTTTATAATCCCATTTTTTGAGGTGCATATTCTAGTTGGTACACATAGTCCAACTTGTATAGTGGTTTGGAAAGAGTCATAAAGCAACTTGACCATGTTATGATGCCAACACAACCTTCTCCTTTGTTAGTTGTTCTCTCCTAGTTGAACCATTGCTAGATTGTGTGCCCTTTAACCTTGCTTCAATTTGTTTCCAACTAGAATGGGATCTTTATAAACCTAAAATTGAGAAGATGCTATTTTTTTGAACAAGTAATTACTTCTTCACATATTTATGTTAGCTTACATCCTGAACACATCATTGCTTAATAACAAACCCACATTAGCATACATTTGATGTGTCGAATCTTGTGTCATGTGTGAAAGGTGGTACAAGTTGAATTGCTTATTGGTTTGATGTTATAACTTGCATTGCCCTCTTTTTGAGAATTTATGGCTGTTAGTTGGAAAGGATATGCTACACGTCCTATGTGGCCATGTCCTTGGAGCTCAACCATCTTTGCATTCATCTTGAAGTGATGCCTTTTTATAAACTCTTGTAGTTTCAAGTGGTTAAGTTGAGCCACTAGGTGCAATTGACCATTACTAATGCTGCATGGGGAGCTCAAATCAAGGCTATACTTCATTAGTTGAAAGTTGGCAGTGGAGTTTCTAAGGACTTTTTTATTCCTTGCAGGCACAAAATTGTGTTCAAAAAATCATATCCATCAAAGACGTAGATAACAAAGCTATAGATAAACACATTTTTGAGCATCTTGAGGTTTTGAATGCTTTTGTTCAACATTACAAGAATGTTTTAAAGCTCAAGATCACTCATTAGAGTGTGAAGAGGCACCCAAACACTATTTATATGTGATCTCTTCTTGTCTTCTCATAGTATAGGTAGTAACATGTAATAAATCCCCTTCCTAGGAGGGCCTTTAGTCAATAGTTGATGGCATGGCCAATGGTAAGGCCCTTGAGTGTGATGATTTTCCTTTATGAATTCTACAAAAAAATTGGAAAGATATTGACCTTGATTTACATAGTTTGTCTTAAAGCATTTCATTCTAACTCTTTAGGTTCTATCATCAACAAAGGAAATATTAAATTCACACCTAAAGCTAGGGTTTCTAAATTGATTTGCAATTAGAGATCCATCACATTGTTGAATGTCTCTTGCAATATCATTGCTAAGGCTCTTGCATTTTGTACTAGACATCTCTCGATGGTTGTCCAAAGAGAACATCTTGGTTTTATATAGATTAGATATATTTTAGTCAATGTCATTGCTATCTAGGAAGGTACAAAACAGCCAAAAAATCTAATTAGAATACATTTTTTAATATCAAAATTGACTATGAGAAGGCTAATGATAAAATTAAGTGGCCTTTCATCCTAGCCATGATTAGTGTGCTTGGCTTTGGCTCCAATTTTATGCAGCTAGTAAAAATGTTTGTAGATGCTTCAACTTGCCTTACTATCAACAACATCTAGTCTAAACAATTTAGATTCTTTAGATCCATCCATCAAGGATGCCCTCTTGCACCCTTAGTTTATGTGTAAGATTTGACCATCTTCTTGCCAATGCCATCTCACATTCACGAGTTAAAGGCATCTTCCTTATTGTCAACAATTCCCAGTAACTAGTCAATGGTTATTTTGTTGACAACTCTTTTCTCACTTCGCTTGAGGATGAAGATAAAATTAAGCAAGCTTTCAAGCACCTTGACACTTTTTTCTTAGCTCTTGGTTTGAACATTCAATGGAGTAAAATGTAATATTATAGACAATCATTTTATCCATTATTGGCTTGGCTTAATTCTTTTGGCTAGAAACATATTGACTATGGAGAGATTTTCAAGGTTTTGGCGACCCCTTTTGCTTTTTATGTTTTCCAATATGTGTTGTGGTAGTACATTATTGATAGAGTGGAAAAGAAGTTGGCATATTGGATTACTAAGCTACTTTTGTTGGTTCATAAATTTTAGATATGCACCAAAGTGCTTTCGGCCATTAACATTTATTTGTCCCACTGTTGGGTGTCTTCAAAGTCTTCATTGAAAAGCTTATGCATGATTTCCTTTGCACCAACTGAAACCACAACAACAATTTTCATAGAGTTGCTTGGGATATATCTATTATCTTTCCAAAGGCTTTGGAGGATTAGGGCTTATTGATGGGAATAGACAAGGAATTGTGCTTTGTGCTAAGTGAATTATCATAGCTCATTATGGCAACGAAGCTTGGGGAGTTCTATTGTGGAATTATATTGCATTTCATTCTTTGTATGAGAGATCTGCTTAGTATGGCCTTGGGTTTTGATTCCCTTATGATCTATCCAGTTACCATCAACATTATTGGCACTTTTGTTGCCAAAAGTATTTGGAAGATTTGGGAAGTTGTTAAGTTAATCATGGATAATATGGAATGGAGATGGATTTCAAACTAGGCTATCTGTCAACTAATAATCCTTATGGTGGTTCCCCACCATTATTTTTTAAAATAAGTCGTTGGTTAAGATTTATTGGATACACATTCTTAATTGTTTTAGAAGAGGAATTAGGCATCTCCAAGATTTGTGTTCTAAAATTGATTATGCTTGGTTCTCTTGGCTATTGGCTAGGTCTAAGTTCAATGTGAACCTTACAGACAAAGAAACCTTCCAAACAATAATTAAGGTTGTTCCTTCACAACACTTGCACATAGTTTTAGTATATTCCACTAATTGTTGGAAGGACTAGAAGTGGTATGTGGATATTCCCTTTTGCAATTACATCTCATGAAAAATATCCAAATAGCTTTCACGACATGTACCATCATTCAAAAATGGAATTCTAGACGATGTCTTTAGTTTCCATCCTTTATTTGGGACAAGCACTTCCAAATAGTTTGGAAAGTGATTATGGAGCTCAATATTGCACATTTTGCCTTGTATTTGCTTTACCATGGTCTTCCTATTGGCAATTGGCTAATGCATCTTGGTGTTTTGTACCCTAGATGCTTGTTTTATGGGCAACTTGATACTCTTGCATTTATTTGGTTATGGACTCACGTGCCAATGACTTGATAATGGATTCATGGCTTCTTCTAACATCTTAGGCTAGATCCATTTACTTGGCACAATGTATTTTTGGGAAATGGGTCCAAATTTCTACTCAAGTTCTCCTATATATGTCATTTTTTCAAACTAGAGATTCTTTTTAGTATCTAGAAAGATAGGATTGTAGCTATATTTGCTAATTGTGTTGTTGATTTCAATTTTGCTACTCACTCCAAGTACATGTGGTTTCTAATGTGCTCAATTTAATTCAATTCTAGGCCAATAAAGTGGCCCTTGAGGTTCAACATCTATAAGTCATCTAGATTATTGGTAGAATCTTCCTTGCACTATTGCCATTATCTTGCCTTCTTTGCCTCATTGTGATAGATCACCCCACAAGGGGGAGAGTTGTGGCCACTCTCCTCTTCATACATCTCACAAATTTATTGGTCAGACTTTTCTTCATTATTGATTAGGAAACCTTTTGGTTGGTCTTTTCTTGTTAACCATCATAGGGGACGATCATTACTTTCTTATTGCTATCTTGCATCCACTCAATGGCATGAGTGGGCCCCTAATGGCTAGGGAAATTTTCCTCACAATCTCACCATTTAACCATCAAAGAATTCTCAAATTTAGCTTGGTCTTTAGGATACATAGCCACAAGAAGGCCCCAAGCAACAAGAGGACACCACTCTCACTAGTTAGGAGCCAATGGATGATGGTAAAGATTTTCCCAATAGGTGGGGTAACCTTGATGATCAAGACCCCCCTACTAGTGTTAGTTTTCTAGCTTTGGTAACTTAAGTTTATTTATGTTTTTCATGATATTTGAACTATGATAGTGTAGACAATTGTTTCCTTTTTGGGGGGTATGGATGTTGTGGTTATTTCCTTTTTTGAATCTCTCGAAACTTTGCTTCTTGGCTCAGTCAATTTGTTTAGTTTCAAGGTGTGATGCCATTCCACCCTCAACTTTTTGAGAATAGGTTGTACTTATCTACTTCGGTATTTTTGTATGAATCTATTTCATCAAAGAAAAAGTGACAACTCTTTTCACCCTTATAAAGCTCTTAGTAAGCCAAGGCTCTTTTCACCCTCATAGAGCACACACAATTCAATATTCACAATCATGACCATGCTTATAATATATTTGCATTTCCCATAGGGTTCCCTTTTGCTATTCAACCCCTAATCAACAAGTTGAAACCACCTTTCAACTATGAATGGGGGCAACCAAAGTAACAATAGCATACACCAAAACAAAACTCCCAAACACAAATTTCAATGGATTCTTAAACTTGACATACAAAAATCAACAAATTCATCATTTTTGTTATTAAACCTAGCATACATAAATAAGCATACTATTTTCAACCAATTATTAAAAAGATTATTTTATTTTCAATTAAATGACTTGAAGAATGAAAGGCTACCTATCATGCTTCCCAATCATATTTTTATGGTGAGTTTTCAACAGGTAAAAAAAGATTTTGTTTTAGCTCCTATAGGTACTACCAATTATTCCAAACAAGAGCAACAAATTAGGGTGAAGCTATAACCATAAGGTAAGTGCAAGAAATTGGGTCCACTTTTAGTGGAAGTGTCGAGCTTGAAAAAATCCCGATAGGAATGAGTACCCATTTTGGATTGAGCTTTTGAACCTAAATTTCTACCCGTATGAAATGGGTACCCATTTCTATTTACATCATATTCTCACTTCTTTTTAGAACTACACATTTTGGAGTGGGTACATGTTTTATAAAATTTGAAAGATGAAACCCACACTTTCACTTCATTTTTTTAGGCTTGGAAACCCAACCCTCAACCTTGGACCTATAGATAAAATGCCACAAAAACAATAGGAGAAAAATTGACTTTAGCAATATAGATGACAACCTTTTTTTTCATAAATTTTTGATGAAATTAAAACTCATTATAGATGGCAATGTTTAGTTTTCAAATATGTAATTTTTCTTTTTTATGACTAGACTTGTTTTTCTATTTATTAATTAATTTATGAGAAATTTGGTCCATAAATTTGAAATGTTGGGTATTTGTATTTTTTTATCCTTTAATTTTTAAAGTTAAAATAAATAAATTATATGTCATCAGTCTAAACATTATTCTTTACACAATGAAAAAAAAACCATTTTATCATTAGTTTAGCTCAAACTATGTTTGTTGTACACGAGGGGTTTTCAAAAATAGTAATTAGGGCCAATCAAAAGTTAATTACAAATATATATTCTCATCAAACTTCACTATAATACACATTATTCTCAAAATGGAATTAAAAAACAACTTTTATTTAGGTCAAATTATGCTTGTTGTACATGTGCATGTTATGATCCTAAAAAATGATTTTTGTACACCCTGTGCAAAATTAAATTGTATCATCTAGGTATTAGAATAAATTATATATTTGTAAACTAGACTCAAAATCTTCATATTACTAATCTTTCTTAGGATTATGTATGTAAGTGCTTCAAATGATGACAAACTTTGATTTTTAGGAAAAACACTTCCACTTTTTCACCAAAAAGTGGACCCAACTTCTTCCACTTACCCCATATTTTTTCTTTTATACTTTCTTTTCCTCCAAAAAAAATTGTAACTTCTTTCTAGAAATCCCTCAATATTTTATGCAAAATTCTCTCCAAAAATCCCTTGATTTTTTTTTGCTTTCCCTAACCTTTTTGAGTCACAAATATATGAACAAAATCAAACTCAAATCAAAATCTTTAATTCCTCGTCATTCTTTTACCAAAAATAAGAAAAGAAAAACCACTTTCCATCAAATCAAATCTACTTTGCACCTTTGAATTTTGCACCCAAACAAATTGCCATGCCCCTCATAAATTTTCCCTATCACGCATTTGTTTTGCATAAACAAATACCTTTTTTATCTTGCTTAGTAGAGGATGTCTGATCACGCTATTTTTTCATACCATATGCACGTCTCTTTTAGCCAAAACCATCTATATTGTGGATTTTTCCTTTTTATTATATTCTTTTGTTTTAAGGGTTTTCATTTCCCTTCATCTATTATCACCTTTTCTTTTCTTTTCTCTTGTCTTCAAAAGTTCTTACTTTATTTTTCATTTGTGTATTATTATTTGAGTTGTGAATTAAATTGAAGCACATTAGACCATTAGTAATGATAGAGGCCACTAATGAGGGCTTCAATTGAAAGAACATTTAGTTGCCAAATTGAATAGTAAGGAATGGATGGTAGTTGGTTGAGTGGCAAATAAGGTGCAAAGAGGGTCTAGAACATCTTTGAAGGCTTCAATTTATTTGTTGACATTTGAAGCACCTAGAGAATGAGAACTTCACTACATACACAATTAGTGAAGTGACATTTTCCCTAGCAAATTGTGCATTCGCCCTTGTAAACTTGTGAAAAGAAACATACTAATTTTGGGTAAATTAATGAACTTGCTTTGATATAGGTAGGGGCTAGAATGTGAAGAGTTTTTCAGATTTGAAATAACTTGGTTGGATGTCTTTTGGCTTTCCAATACCCATGGGAGACATGAGGGAGCCCTTGTTTGTCCTATTTATGTATGGGTAAGGGTTGGCTCCTTGAATAAACATTAAATATGCTCATGGAGTGGATTTCCTTGGAGATTGTAATATTTTTCTCATAGTTGGATGTGAAGTAGGTGTGAAGGGACAACACTGACAAGTTTTTAAGTTACAATGATACTTGTATGGAGATGCAACACTTGTAAATACATTTAATGTAGTGGCATTAGGCATGAAAATGCACTCTTCCTACAATTTTCTTCTCATTTATGGTTTCTCTAACTATAAAAATGTGTTGTTTGTTGTTTGTATGGTGATTTAATTCTTGTTAAGGATGTTTCCATTTGTTTTAGTTTTATTTTGGGAATTTTTGATGCAATATCTACATTCATATGGTATGATATATGCAATGTTAGAAGTATGTGCCAAAAAGAGCTAGTTGTATCTATTATTGATGAGCTATTGAAGTGTAATTACATCTCTTTATGGATAATTTGGTATTAGAGAATAAAGATAAGTGAAAAGAGGATTACAAATGTGGTATTCCATCTACTAGATCAAGAGGAAGTGACAATCTTGAACCCTACAAAGTGGTAATTAGGTCTACAATATGGACAAGGCAAAGAAGAGTGATGACAAAAGAAGAGGAAGATGGTGATTGTTAGCAAGAAAACTAGGGAAACATAAACTGGAGTTCTAAACCCCAAGGACTTTCTGAGTGTTGTAGTTTATACCCTGAACTCAGTCATAGAAAGGGAGTAATGGTTTGATTCAAACAAAGGATTAGCTAATCTACTGTAGATTCACAGAATGCTAGATAGCATCATACATATAGAATTCTAGTATCATTATATTATTTATATCAATGGAGTAATTTCATATGTCTTCCCCTATACTTTGCACATCTTTCTCTTCTTCTTACATATGTTCTCTCATACATACATTCTTATGCCTATATCTTCTTACATATACTTTTGCATACAATTCTTTATATATCTCTCTTTGTTATTCATATCTTTCTCTATACATATATCTATGGGATGGGACGTGACCCATCTATCCTACCCCTACCCTAGATGGTATCTTTTGAATCTTATGGTCTGCAAGCTCTTTGCGGAAAGATGTGGTAGGATTTGTTCAGCGGTGTCTAAATTTTTTCTCTTTCCTACCAACAACAATGTTAGATTCAAGAAGCTTGAAGATGATGTAGTGAGAATATCTAGTGTGGTGGGGAAAATGATAGGTTAGGATCCATATTTATTTCTCTAACAAAGAGGTTGGGTATGGAAAAAACTCATGAAGAGGAACGAGAGTCAAAGAGGTCCAAACCAAAACAAGGTGAAACTTTAAAGGGTGCCTTCTTTAAGGTTGAAGCAAAGATAGACATTCAACCTATGATGGAGAAATCAATATGGAGAAGCTAGTCCAATGGATCTCATAGATGGAAGTCCATCTTATCCCTCATAAAATCACACTGCATCAACAAATATCATTTTACATGAATCAAACTTGTTGGCCATGTGTTAACATGGTACAAGTGTTATACATTATCCTCCTAATTTAGAAAAGTTTCAACTATTTCCAAATGGGATGGATTCTAATTGTTTCTCAAGAAGCAATTATAATTTTTTTTCCATGGGGAGAATCATGTGATGCAGTGGCACTAATTTTGGCAAAAGAAAAGTCAAAGTGTACAAGAGTACACAAATGAGTTATTGAAGTGATTTATTCAATTGGGGAAGGACATCATGGATAAGGAAGTGTCTATAAAGTACAATGGATGGTTATTTGGGAACCTCAAGAGGTTTTTTGTAATGACAAAACTCTAGGATATTGATCAAGTGTGTGCCTAAGTTTACTATCTTGAGCTTGCCAAAACAACCTCATTCAAACAAAAAGACAAAGAAAAATAGAGATAACAATAAAGTGGAGTAAATGACAAGGCTAAAGATCGTGGGGAATCCAAGATGAAAGATAATCATTTGATCCAAAAGAAGGACGAGGGAAAAAATAAAGGCAACTTCCGTTGGTCACACTACAATAATACAATTAGAAGAGAGTTGTTGGAAACTTCACCCTAATGTTGCACCTTCATGACGAAAAAATAAGTTCAACCTTCTTAAACAAAGGGAAATAAATAGTAAACCCAGTGATATAATATCATGTATTGTGGATAAGTATTCATACATTTTTGGTGAGAGTTCTAATGCAAAAAGAGGAGGAGATCATGAAGCTATTCTATATATAAATTTGAATGAAGGACAAGAGAGTAGATTCATTGTTTGACACATGCTGACAAGGAAACCTTATATCACAAAAGTTGGTTGAATAATTGTATTTGAAGAGAATGGACCATTCATAGCCCTATTCACTTTGATGACAAAGATAAGGTGTGAATATTAGCATCAAGAAACAATATTCAATGGATTTTAGCATTAGGGCTTAGTTTAAGGCTAAAACTTTAGTTGATTTAATTCCCATGGATGTGTCTTAGGTAATCTTTGAGAGCCTTTAATTGTACACGAGGAATAAAATTTATATTTGTATGGAATTTTTTTGATCTACTCATGGAGCCAAAAGGGTTGCCTCTAAAATGAAGCATTGAACATGAGATTCAACTATTATCATATTTTCCTTTGTCCAACATAGGGTTGTATTGTCCAAGCATAATTAAAGAAAAATAGGTCAAGGATTCAAGTTGGAACAACTTTTGGAATGAAGGTTGATAAGACCAAGTACATCCCATTTTGGTTCTCCATTTGTTATTGTGTAAAATAAAGATGGAACTTGGCACATGTGCATGAACTCCAAGGCCTAACTAAGACCAGAATAAAAAATACTTGATATCTTGTGTAATGTCATAAAATTACACCCCTTACAATTTCACATACATTCTTGTATCCACTTTAGTGTCCATTCCATTAGCATTTGTGTAGGTTCATTTTAGCCCTTGCATCAACCTTTTTCCCCTCTCAAGATGCTTAAGTCCCCTTTTTAGCAACTACCCTTGCATGTCAACTTTGCATCAAACCTTGTGCTCTTACCGTTCTTATCGTTTTGTAGCGTGATGTGTCTGGACATTAGTGTGTCGTGCTAGTGTCTACATGTCGTGCTAGCGTCCCACAACATTTCAATGTTCAAACAACCATTTCTGAGTGCCTTGCCACTTGTCAGCTACTTTTGTCGGTGGTAACGACTTGGGACGCCTTGAAACAGCTTGGGAAGCTTCTTTTCCCTCCTCTTCTCTCTTTGAATGCTATATTTTCAATCCATTTGGTCTTCTTCTTGGTCTTTCTCTCTTGGAGATACTCTCTTCTCTCTTGCTCTCTTGCTTGCATAGCTCTGTTTCTTGCTACAACACTCTCAAGCTCTTATAACACTCTTTGCAACTCTCCTGGCTCTCACAACTTTGTCTCTCTCCTTGGATTCCTGAAGCCTTACAGGTGATATCTATCATGCTTACCTTGTATCTTTGAGCATCTTGGGATTTCTCACATCCCCTATCTATTGCATCTCTACTTCGTGATGCAAGTTCTCCTCCTTGAGCGAGGATTGCTTTTATCACTCTCACATTTGTTTCATTTATGGTTATTATTTCTCTCCATCTATTTGGCTGTCTGTGGAGGTGGGAACACCGAAACGGGGGTTTGACTGCAACAAGACCCTAAATAGCCCCAACATTTTCCCTCAATCTTATGTGTGTAGGAATTGAAGACATTTATTTGTTGGAGACTTCATTACTTGGATTGTTGTGAGCACTTTCTTTATCCCCTTTAGTCTTATCATTTACTTTACTTTATTCCAGTTCTATCACTCGTTTTTTTCCCGCATTCTAGAAGTTCTTAGTAATCAAATTGTTAGTAGTCGCTTTGTTGTTTTTTGCGATATTCTCAGTTTTTAGTTCATACGAGTTGCTAGCGTGCCTCTGAGATTACAACACGTCATGACGTCGTTCGTATTCCACATAGCTGTCTTGGATCGAAAACTCGCCAATTTGTCCAGAAAACTGTTGTGACCTATTTTGATTCTGAAACTCTTGCATTATTCCTTGAGGTAGTTTAGGGTAGTTTGTTCTTTGTGAATCTCTTGAGAATAAAGAGAGTCGTGAGCAGTGAATCCCCCTTCTCTACACTTGCATAGATGAATTGTTGGACCAATTACAATTTTTAAAGTTCTTCACAAAGATTGACTTAAAGTAAAGGCATCATCAAGTGTTGATGAAAGAAGAGGGCATTTGTAATATAACATTCTAAACCAAGCAATGACTATTTGAGTGGATGGTGTTACCACTCAATCTATGCTATTATCTAGCCATGTTGTGTTATTGCCTATCTTCATGATATTTGATGTTTAGTAGAACATATGCAGAGCATGTTTTGTATTTTAAGGTGTCTAGAACTCTAAAATACAATCATTTTTTAATGAATCAAGAGAACTGTGAATTTTTAAAACTTCATTGGTATATTTGGGTCACATGGTTGGAAATAGGGAAGTAAGGATTGATCCTTCCAAATTATAGATTGTTGGTCATCTGAACTATAAGCCCCAAATCCCTAAGGTCTAATAATCTTCTAGGCACTAAGGTGTCAAACCTAGGAAGATCAATACACAAACCTATCTTCAGGTTGAGCAGCTAAGGACCAATTGTTGTGGTGAGTAAAACCTCCTTCATTTCTATCTTTGCAAGACCAAAGTGGTTTCCCTGAGGTGTTTGATGATTTAAACACTTAAATAATTCCATACAACAAATTGTACCCACTAAAAAATGTATCCCAATACTGGTGTCACAATTACCTATGTGCTAGCTTTGAGATGTAAGGGTGAGCACCTACTTAAGAGATAATCTGCCATATGAGTGTCTAAGAATGCATTTTATGATAATCCCTTAGATTTTATAGACATTAAAACATGGCAACATAATACACCAACTAAAGGAAAACATATGTTTAAATTGATTTATTTCAAGTGTGTTGAGGATGATGGGAAGAGAAAGAAGATAGTAGACCAATGCCTTTATCTAGTTGGGCAACATAGTCTTTGTGTGCACACAAAACATGTAACAATTGAAAATGGGGTGATGCATTAATCAATACATCACAAAAGACTTGGTTATTTAGAATGTAAAAGTAAAATGGGATCTATACATACATTCAAAAAAACCACAGATAGTTGTAGAATATTAAATGAGTCTACTTAGTAATCCAAGAACATACCCATACATTTCCTTATTTTTCTTAGAAGATATCTTGCAAAAGCTTTACAAGAATTTTACAATCATCTGGCTAACTAACTAATTAGAAACACATCCATAAATATATATTATACACATGGAGATAATCAATCAAGGTCAAATATGCCTTTAATCATTCAATCTACAAAGGTTACAAGTGTTATTACAAAATTTTGGATGAACCCAAATAATTACAACACAAAAATAGCTATACCCAAAGTTGGAAACTATGAACCTTTTGTTCTACTGTGCAAGTTCTCTTTCTTTGTTATGCTCCTCTCTCCAAATATATTTCATAGTAATATAATAAAGCTAAAGCGGATAAAACCCATAACCAAGCTATTAGGAGAATGTTAGAGGGTCACCCAAATGAAAAAACCCTAGCCACAAACCTCTCCAATTCACATAAAGCATTTGTCCTTTGCAAATCTAATTCAATTGACATGGGCACAAGAAAACATTCTCTCACTAGTTCCATACACTTGAAATGAATGATAAACATGGTTGAATATAAGGAAACAACAAAAATGCCTTGTAAATCTGTTGGAAATGGTGAACTAAAAGTGCATTCTACCAAGAAAAGGATTTGCAAAAAATAAATGTAGCATGAGCGCTACATACTCCTTTAAATCGACACCAAAATTTATTAAATACCAATAGTGAAAGTGTTTGGATTGAGCTTAGACAGTTGCAAGAGTGTTGAAACTTGATGAGGTTAGTTGAAATTGCTTTCCAACATTTTTTTTCATGTTGCAAGATTTCAACTCCTATCTAGATGCAAAAAACAACCCTCCTATGAATGTGGCGTGAGAAGCAAACATATGGAAGAAATTGTAACCTTATTCGACAAAGAAAACACCTCAAAATGCTCATGTGGAGAATCAAGCCTCAAGCAAACAAATCTAGATACAACCAATCTTCCTACAAGGTCCGAATGAACCCCAAACATCCAAAAAATCCTTTTTAAGAAATTTGACACCAATTAGGTCATCAATTAGGTCATAAAATACTTGTAACATCTACATGCTAGTGAAAATCCCGCAAGAAACACTTGCAAAAATTTACACCTCAATAGATTGTGTAAGAATCCAACTCTGTCTTGGTCAAAATCACTTCATAAATTATGTCTACTTCACTTATAAATCTCCACAACCTTCTTGCAATCCATTTCTCCTTTTACAAAAAAGTTGATCCAAAGTGCATACACAAGAATTCACCCTCCATCCACCTGTCGCAGAAAAACCAAGTGCAAGTGAACATAAACATAAAATTTCTATTTAGATGAAAATTTATGCAAATGTCGTTAGCATGATGTCACAGGAAAGCTAGGAGATCTTTGGACAAGATGACGTCATTGTTGCATCACTATATGGTTGCGAGAAGTTGGACCCCATCGGCCTACAAATTCTAGTCTTAGTCGATTTGAGGAATTTGAAAGCTCATGTGGAAAATGGACCCTCAAGTGCACCTGTATAAAAGTCATTGGAAAGTACACAAAGAAAGTTCAGATCAAATGCAAAAACCCGCAAGTGCAAATGGACACATCCGACCTACAAAGGTTCTGATGGACCTGAAAAGTCTGTTCGTTTTTCATCAAAACTTGGATCAAATCAGATCTGGGAGTGCCCATTAAAGTGCTCTCCAAGATGCACAAGATTTTGCAACTTCATCCTTAGTTGAATTATCGTTTTTTGATGTGGCTCCAACGGTGTTGTTTGGATGACACGGGTAATTGATAATTGGCCCTTAGGACCTAGTTCATGTGAAAGTTACCTTAACACTTAGTTGATTTGTTAAAACTTGTGTGATGATTGCATGGATAATAAGGCCAAGATTTCATTGCGATATTTCCATCTCCATCAACACTAGGTGGAAAAACCAATGTCCAAGTGCACTTGCGGTATCTTGCTCTTCATCTGTCCCATGCGGAAGAAACCATTTGAATTGGTCGAGTTGCACATGACAAGGTGAATTTCACTCGGGTAATCCTATAAAACTAACACTTAGTCATTTTTCATCATTTAAACCTCATTATGGAAAAAGATGACTCAACTGAACCACCATAGAAAAACTAGTTGAACTACACCATTGCGGGAAAAAAAAATTCATTAGGATGGAAGACCAAAACCTGCATGAGCATAACTTTTTCCCCTTAGCAAATTTTAAAAAAAAGAAAGAAAAAGAAACCAAACCTAATTTCTCATGATCCACCCATTGGTGCAAAGAAAAACCAACCCTATTAGATGTCTCAGAGTGGTCCTAATTTTGGAAAAAATTGGCTAAGACACAAAATGGGACTCAAAATTTTGGAGTTCCAAAAGAGGAAATGATAAGAGTGTCAAAATTCGAACACAAGTGTTAAAAAAAGGAGTATTGTTGGAGTAGCTCAATACCTCCACATTTTCATGGAGTCATTTTCACATGTGGTTGTCTCACTACATGCCATCATGGGTAATGAAAAAATCACTGGGGTAGTAAGCAACAAGAAGCTTTGAATGATTTAAACAAATAATAAGTATGATTTTGATCTTAGCATTGTCAAATCTTCAATGATCATTTGAATGTAGACATGAATGCTAGTGACTATGCCATGAGTGTTGTGTTGTTCCAAGGATATAGATAAGTTTCTTGTCATTCCAAAATGTTTAAAGAGGTTGTCATGAGGTATAACACCTATGATAAGGAATTTTATCCCTTTAGTGGTGAAGAAATGAAATCATTAACTAATGGGAAATAGGACCATTGTGCACACTTGATGCAGGAGCATTAGGGGTGAAGAGCAATCCCGCACAACAACAAAAAAACATTTGATTTTATTGTCCTTTTTTCAATTTTGGCGTGTTGTTGGTCTTGTAGGCATGTGAATTTTCTCCTTCTTCCTTTCTACAATTCTTTCAAATGGAACCCCTTTCCATTCAATATTGTTTGGCAAGAAAATCACAAGCTTTGCAAGTGCCTTTGGTGTAAATTCAAAGGAAACAAATTCCCATGCTCAGGATGGGAGAATGAATATTTTATCATTTTGTAACTACCGTGATTAAATAAAAGAATGCGAATAAATGTTTGCCAGGTAGTGCCTAACACTTTGGAGTGGAGGTGCAAGAAGAAGCTAGTGGATGTCAATTTGGGAAAAGAATTCAAAAAAATTTAGGGGAACAATCAAGATGGTGAATGCATGATTCCCACACCAAGAAGAGAGTGGAGAGAGATGTTGACTGGCATATTTTTGGGTAGAGAAAAATCTCAATGCCTTGGAATGGAGAAATTTTTTTGTTGATGTTTCAATCATGCCTAAAGCTGGTTTTTGTGTATTTGAATCAAGAGGAATGGAGGAAACGTGGCTACTATTTTTGTTGATGCCTGAAGCTAATTTTTGTGTTTTTGAATAAGGAGGAATGGAGGAAATGTGGTTGTTGTTTTGCTGATGACTGTAGCTGATTTTCGTGTTTTTTAAATTAGTTTTGTTATGGTTAAAGGCATTCTTGCCTACAATAGGATTGATTTTGGTTTTTCTTGTGGGTTGCTTCTAGCCTTTTTTACTATTGTGACTGCATATTGGATGTAAAAATCAAACTATTCAATTTGAATGAAGCATATGTTGGAAATTTAACTCTCTAATTTGAAGTTTAAATTTACAAAATAAGGAAATTTACCTTGGCTATGGTTGTGGACTGCAAAGTTGACAATCCCATAGGATTCTCAATTTTTGACATGCATCAATTGGTATCAGAGCAGGCTTGTAGAAGTTTTTAGAGGAAATGACACATAGAGGACAAGGTAGAGGAAGAGTCCCACAAGGAGAAGAAAATCCAACACTCATGGAGATGCTAAGGGGAATCACAACAAGGTTGGAGTCCATAGAAACTTCTTAGAGAAGAGAGCTTCCTGTTGAAGATGTTAGTGAAGATGAGGAAGTTTCAGAGGTTGCAGTAGTGTAGGGAGAAGATGCACATGAATAGAGGTTCTTACAAGTGTTGGCTAAGCTTGGGAGTAAGCCAATAATGGACCCATTGAGTTACAATGGGAGTTTGAATCCAAAGGATCTTATTGACTAGATTGCAGAAATGAACAAGTACTTTGATTTAGATACCATTGAAGAGAAAAAGAAAGTAAAATATGCTTGCACCAGGTTGAAGGGACATGCATCCCTATGGTGGGAGCAAGTGTAACTTGAGAGACAAAGGAAGTGCAAAGAAAAGATAAAAACTTGGGAGAAAATGGTTACAAAGTTGAAGACAATTTTTTTCCTATAGACTACCATATTGGTTTGATCAAGAAGCTACAAAATCTCTAACAAAAGGAATTAAATGTCATGGAGTACATGGAGGAATTTTACATGCTAAGCATATGTTTTGGGCATGTTGAAGATGATGAGGAAGAAGTAGCAAGGTATGCAAATGGACTGAGGATCAATATCCAAGATGAGATTAGAATGGTCATGATAAGAACCATAGAAGAAGCCTACCAATATGCTCTCAAGGCAGAGGAAAATTTGGCAAGAAGGCAACAAAGTAATTCTAGAGGCATAGGAGAAGCTTTAAGAGGTAGAGAACACACAAATAGTGGAAGAAGGAAGCCAATAAAAGAAGAGGAAGCAAGCTGGTCACAAACAAATCATGGGACAAATGCAAGAGGAAGAAAAGAGTTTCCAAGAAGAAGAGGTGAAACTTCGAGAGGGAGAGGAGAATATGGCAGAGGAAGGTGATTTTTAGGAGTGTGTTTCAGTTGTTGATAAGTGGGTCATTAGGCCTTTGAGTGCCCACAAATACAAGAGATTGGAAAGACAAACACTGGAAGAGCATACACTACAGAAGCTAAAAACAAAACAAAACTGGTAGATCTCGAAGATGGGGAGGTTCTTATGTTGAGAAGATTACTTTTAAAGCTCGAGGAAGAGCAACAAGAATTGATACAAAGAAGAAGCTTGTTCAAGACAATTTGCAAATCACAAGGAAAATGTTGCACTGTAATTATGGATAGCGAAAGCACAGATAATTTGGTGTCCTAATAGATGGTGGAGAAGCTAAAGTTGGAAAGGAAAAAGCATTTGAATCCATACCAAGTCACTTGGTTGCAACAAGGGCATCAACTTCTGGTAAGTGAACAGTGTTTTATGAATTTTCAAATTGCTAATTATAGGGATGAGATTGTATGTGATGTGATGCCAATGGATGCATGACACATCCTTTTGGGTAGGCCATGGCAGTATGACCAAAAGGCCCTAGATGATGGTGAAGCAAACACTTACACAATAACCAAAGATGCAAGAAAATATGTTATAACACCAGTGAAAGAAAAACATAAGCAGAAGAGAGGTGTTATTACTTGGTTTCTCATCCAAAGTTGGGACAGCGAAGGAAGAGTAGGAAAAACCCATGAAGATCAAGGGTATGGTGAAAGATAAGGCAGAAAAACCACTCCTTGGTAAGTTTGCAATTGTTTTAGATGAAATTTTGGATCATTTGAAACATGTTAAAAATGTTTTACAAGGGTTAGGAGAAGAGAAGTTGGATAACTTTAGGAAATTTAGTTTTATGAAAGAGAAGTTACAAGCAAACACAAGGGCACAAAGAGCGTGCTGATTTGAAAAGGAGAGAACAAGAGTTTGAGGTGGGAGATTTGGTCTTGGCACATCTACATAAGGAAAGGTTTCCTCAAGGCACATACAATAAGCTGAAATGCAAAGAGATTAGACCATGTAAGGTACTCAAATAATTTTCAGCTAATGCATATTGCCTCCGAGAATAGCTATTTCACCCATTTTTAATATAGCTGATCTTAATCATTTTTATGGAGATGAAACACATGAAAGTAAGAGTGATGTTTCAAATTTACAAAATTTGACACCATGGGAGCAGCAGCTTCCAACAAAAAAGTGTGAAGAAATAGATGAAGTTGGTTCAAGAGTGGTAAGAAGAATAAGAGGTAAAAAGTATAGGGAGTATTTGATCAAATGGAGAGGAAAGAAGATGGAAGAGGCAGCATGGGTGGCTTCCCCTAAGCTTCTCAAGCTTGGAATTCCAAACCCATATGAATTTTCATAAGCTTACAATCATGAAACATTCTTTCTTACCCCAAGTGTTGATGCAGGAGCATCAAGGGTGAAGAGAAATCTTGAACAACCAAAAAAAATCATTTGATTTTGTTTTGTATTTTTCAATTTTGGTGTGTTGTTGGTCTTGCAGGCATGTGAATTTTCTCCTTCCTTTCTACAACTCTTTCAAATGGGACTCCTTTCCATTCAATATTGTTTGGCATGAAAATCATATGCTTTGCTAGTGCATTTGGTGTGAATTCAAATCACACATGGGAAACAAAGTCCCATGCCCAAGAAGGGAGAATGAATATTTTATTATTTTGTAACTCTTGTGATTAAACAAAAGAATGTGAATAAATGTTTTCCAAGTAGTGCCTGGCGCTTGGGAGTGGAGGTGCAGGAAGAAGCTAGTGGATGTCAATTTGGGAAAAGAATTCAAAAATTTCTAGGAGAACAATCAAGATGGTGAATGCATGATTCCCATACCCAAAAGAGAGTGGAGAGAGATGTTGATGGGCAGATTTTTGGGCAAAGAAAAATCCCAATGCCTTGGAATGGAGAAAATGTTTTGTTCTTTCATTGATGCCTGAAGCTGATTTTTATGTTTTTGAATTAGGAGGAATGAAGGAAATGTGGCTGATGTTTCATTGATGCCTGTAGCTGATTTTCATGTTTTTTGAATTAGTTTAGTTATGGTTGAAGGCATTGTTGCCTATAGGATTGATTTTGGTTTTGTTTGTGGGTTGCTTGTAGCCTTTGGTTGTTGTTGTGGCAACATATTGGATGTAAAAATCAGATTCTTCAATTTGAATGAAGCAAATGTTGGTAATTTATCTCTTTGATTTGAAGTTTAAATTAAAAAAAAAAAGGAAATTTACTTTGGTTATGGTTGTGGACTGCAAAAATTGTCAATCCCATAAGATTCTTAATTTTTGACCTGCATTAACACCAATCACAAACTATTGCAATATTTGTAATCTAAAGCCAAGTTTTTGTACTAAACCACAATAAATTGGTTTGATTCTTACAAAAATTATATCTCATGATTAAGTATAAGCATGAGGTAACCAATAAGTTGGTATATATTCTTTCTAGACCACTGCTTCTCTCCATGGTTGGTAGGTTGGCCATGTTTGAACCATTCAACAAAGAGATATATGTGGAATATTTTAGTGAAGTATATAGGTCGGCAACTCAAGCTAAGCATGATGAATTTGAGGCCAAGTATATTTATTCCTCTTGGATGGTCTCTTGTACAAAGTGGGTAACTTGTGTGCTAAAAGAGAGGATTGCTACTCATAAGAGAGCCACATATCTCATAGGCAAGTAGTCATTTATGGGTGACAAAACTAGTGGAAAACCATAAGTAGTATGTATATTGGCCTTACTTCTAGGTGGATATTTTAAAGGTTTATGAGATTGAAAATTATGTAGTGTTTGCAAGACCAAAAAGAAAAAGGTTGTACCAACCATTTTTGGTGTCTCAAAGGTTATGGGAGAGCATATTTATGGAATTTGTAGCTAGAATGCTAGGAAATAATTACATTTTTCATTGTAGATAATTTTTTTAGATGTGCATACTAGTTTCATGTAAGAATACTCCTATTGAAAATAATGAAATTGGTTTGCTTTACATGAATGTTTGGATTCATTTTAAATTTGTAGAAAGTAATATTTTATATTAAGATATGAGGTTCTTGAGCAATTTTGGTGCACATTTTGGAGTAGAATGGACACAAAAGTTAAGTGGTCTACAACATTCCATTCCCAAATGGATGGGAAAATAGTGGTGGTTAACTGAATACTAGTGTAATTTCTATCAAGGAATAATTAGAGGTGTCCAAAAGGTTTAGATGAGCATTTTTCCTACATTCAATAATACTATAATTGATCCATTCATTTTTTGACAAATTTGTCCCCTTTCAAGGCTTTTTTTTGGCTATTTTCCACCTAGTGGATTTGATGTTTTCCTTGGACACTCAAAGGAAGGGTTGGAATGGAACTAGAGGTGGATAGAGAAACAAAGCTTATAAAGGTGAGGGAAATCCATCTCAAAGTTTAGGATATAGATTTAAGCAAGGTATAAACAATGTCATGACAAACATAGAGTTGGCCATAAATTCCAAGTGGGTGATAAGGTTTGAGTGTATCTTAGGAAAGAGAGACTACAAGGAACTTTTAAAAAACTCAAAAAATATAATATATGGTCTATTTCAGATATAATAGGTGGGAAACAATGATTTTAGATTAGATTTTACTGACTATATGATATTTTCCTAATAATTGTTGACAAGTTGAGATTGTTTAAAACTTTGTTGCTTAATGAAGATGATGATGTTATGTTGATCACAAATTTTTTTACACCTAATGAACATGATAGAATTAAAAATGATGTTATTCTTAACAAGAAGGTGTGACATACCCAATGAGCTAATAATGAAGCATGGTTGATTAGATGGAAATGACTAGTGCAATGTGAGGAAAAATGGGTTTCTAGAGGTTATGTGGGAAAGAAGTTCCCACATTTGATCAATCCTTCAGATTTTGGGGATAAAATCCTCTTGGTGGGTTAAGAATGATCTGTCAATTTAATTTAATGATGTTAGGTCAATGAGGTCATGATGGAGGCCACTAGTTAGTACTTGGTTTGGGTGTAAAATTGGTTGCCAAATTTAATAGTGACATGCATGGTGGTTGGTTAAATGGTTGAGAAGGTGTAATGGGTGGTCTAGAATCCTCATAGGCTCCAATTTAGTTTACTAATGTTAGAAGTATCTAGAAAGGTCAGAATTGTTAATTTTCCACTTATAAATGAGGTGAATAGGGCATTTTTCTTAAAGAACTTGCCATAAAAATGGGCTAATTTATGGTAAACTAATAAATCATTTTGATATTAGTAAAGGTTGGAATTTGAATTTCTTTGGATAAAAAATGACTTGCTTGGACATATTTTTGCTTTCTAATGGCCATGGGAGATGGGAAGGATTCAATATTTTTTTCATGTATGTGTAAGTGTTCTCTCTTTGAGAAAACATCTAGTTATGTTCATAGAGTGGATTTTCTTGGAGATTTTGTCTTTTCTCATAGTTGGAGACAAAGTAGGTGTCAAAGGACTACATTGATTTGTTTGTAAGTTTCAATGATCCTTGTATGGAGATGTAACACTTGAAAATACATTTGATATTCTGGTATGAGGCATGAAAATTCATTCATTCTATATTTTTCTTCACATTTCAATGGTTCCTTGAATTATATGTTTCTATTCTCTTGTTTCTATGGTTGTTTGATCACTATTTAATATATGTTCATTTATATTTACTTTTTTTATGGGCATGTTCGATACAATATTTGAGTTCATATTGTATAATGTATGCAATGTTAGGGGTATGTTTATATTGAAAAAATCTAGGTTTATCCATTATTGATGAGAGATTGAGGTATAGGTTCAACTCTTTATGGATAAATATTATTTTTCATTTTGAAAACTTCATTTTATTTTTTATTATATATATAGTCAATGTTTAACTTACACTTAGATAGGGTATATATGAATATAAAATTATATAGTTTTTATACTACAAACTACATGCCCAATGCCAAGGCACAAAACTCTAATATTATTTAACTCAAACAACACTCATGTTCCAAAACTATAGCATTTACGACTTTACATAAACATATTTTGCTAACTTGAACAAAGGGAGACAATAATCTATGTAATATGGTTAGGTCTTATTAGTGTTTATTTGTATGTGGTTTACACAATGTTAATATGTACTTAATGGTTAAAGAGGACTAGGAGGTTTGGTGTGTAGGTTTTCCCTAGACTAAACTTGTGATCTACACACTTAGTAAAAATCAAATAAATCCATGGTAAAATATAGCTTATGAAAGCCAGAAAATTATATCATATAGTACATATGTAAGAAGTTTATCATCCAAAATTCAAGAAATTAAATTACATATAATGTTTCCTAAGCATTCAATTTCAATCACCACCAAATACATTGTTATCCAATATTGTATTCAAAAGTGTCGTATTTTGAAATCATAAAGTGTAGATGTTTCCAAAAAAGGATTTGAATCAAAATTTATCATTGGAATTCATAAAGTGTACTAAAAAATTATCACACATCCTCCTTGCCTAAAGTAGGCTTTGTCTTGCAGGTCATTGAAAGATATGGGGATGAAATACCTACAACTATATTAGATACTCTCAAGTAGTTGAATTTTTATCAAAAGAATCTTATTGGATCTTAAATTGGTTCAAGTCTTGAAATTAAATATCTATCCATCGATGCTTTAAAATTTGAATGAGATCCAAGGCCAATTGGTCATTTGCCTCTACTTAAAAGGTGGCCCATTTCAAAAATGGGTATAGTTAGGAACACATTTGCGTGGAAAGACAATGGTTAATTGGACATATCTACTACAAAATATGAAAAATTCCTATAAAACAAGGAACAAGATTATAATATTTTCCATAATGGAGTGAGATATTATGAGTTTGTACTTGTATGAACACCTTGTCACCTAGAATGAAATGTTGATCCAATTTATTGAGACTCAATTTAATAGTGCTATTTTTTTCTTGAGTCCTAACTCCTTTGTGCATTTAGGCCTCATTTTGTCCATCACATATAACCAATATGAGAAATCTTCAATTGTGTCCACTTTTGTCTAAATTTACCTAAGTGTTATTCTCCATCCTCCCCATGTGCTTATCATGTGATGGAAGTTGTAAAGGTTCCAAAAATTCTAAGTGTGGAGATTTGATGTTCTAAGTTCTCTGGACTATGCTATTTGTTGAAGTTTTAGAATTTCCCATCCTAGCATATATTTTTCATGAACGCAAAATTTTCCCTTATCCTTGTCATAATTTCATACTTTCTCTTACAAACAAGATTTTCCTTGGATGCCCTCACTTTGACACTTCACATTAAGTTACATTTTAGCATTGCAGTTTCAGCCATCCCTTTACCTACATACCTTATGGCATTCATTCCTTGGTATTTTATATCCCCAACTCCTGAAATTTCCCTCCATATAATTTTTTGAAATTTCCCTCCATATAATTTTTTGAAATTAGAGATGTGAAAATACCTCTAATGTTGTACTTCGAGCATGAGTTACTAATCATCCCCAACTCTCATTTCTCAATATTTTCCATTGTTTTATTTTATCCGGTTCACGAGTTTGGGCCTATCTTTATTAGCATTCCTAGTGTGTTGAAGTCCTTGGCATCCTTATCCTTGACTCCCAATAATTTCATTCAAAAATTCTTTCAGAGAGTGATGTGGAGATACTTTTATTTTCTTTCTTTGGCTGAGTTATGATGTACTCTTGGTCCTCAATCCTTGACAAGTTGTATAGATTTTGAGGTATACCCAACCCTTGATCCTTGACATGTCTAAAACTTTGAAAATATCATGTTTTGAACTTTTCACTCCCACCTACCTCCCTGCATGACCCAAGACACCATTAATGACCAAATTTGACACCAAAACTAATCCAAAGGGGTTTTCCATCCTAGAAATAGTTTTTTATCTCAAGGGTGTGGTTCACACGCCTTTTCAAAGAGGGATTATGGGAAAACTACTATATCATTAATGTCATGGTTGAGTTTCTAATGTGAATGGTTTTTATGCAAGGTCTAAATACCATTTTAGTAGATTTCATGGGATTTTAGCCTACCTTGTACACCATATCCATTGACTATTGATTACTTCTCAACTCTTGAAGCAATAGGGAAACCAATAGAGTTCCATATATGTTAGTGCACTTTCTAGAAACAAGGTCAATTATTTCTACATTTCCATGCAACTATAATATTGAGGAAGATCTAGTGTTTCAATATTTGCATGTCTAGTTTCTATTACAAAAGCCCATATTAAAAATTATGAAGAGGTAGCTATCTCACAATGGATATTGATAACTAAATTTAACCTTGGCCTATTGTAGATATTCATGAAGACTTCCAAGTGATGAAGTGTGATAGGTTCTTCTTAGCTTAGGGTTTTCTCTTACCACTTTTGTTAGTGTGAATGTAATATTGATTTCATAAGTGTTGCAACACTTGAATCCCTTGTAAATGTTATTTATAATAGTATTTCCAATATTACATATGGATTTCTAGAAGTTTGGATAGGGATTATTATGTCCATTATTGATATCACGTCTTTTATTATTTCTATGTGATATTTCTTCTAATTTATTGTGACTCTTTAGCCCAGTATAAGGCATCGGTCCTAGAAGTGTTGACCCTCCATACACCTTAAAATGAAAAATATGATTTACTAGTAGTTTATGACTAGGAAATAGATTTGTATGCATTTCATTGTTCAACATTTTAACTAGGGAAACATCTCCAACAAGCCTTGAAGGATTTTATCTTAAGAGATTCATGTCTTGCACACCCTCATATTGTAGTCTTGCAATGATGTCTTGATAAGCTTAATAGATAGGAGTAGGCTATTCCTTGGCCTATTGAAAATTTTGGGCCCATACATATATTGGATACCACTACAAGTTTTCCTATTTACATATTTTTAGTTGTGATTAAATCTTGTTAAATATTACCTCTAAGAACACCCTCTTGGGTCTAGCTAAGCACAAAGTGAAAGAGAGATTATCCACTCTCAAAAATTGGCCTATCAATAATAACATTTAGGAACAATATATCCTTGGCCTTGAAGTGGATTGATCCCTCTAGAAATATGAGCAATAATTTTTGGACCTAATATAAATGACACCATTGTCAAGGATATGATATATTATTTTTTATTTTGAAAACCCTTGTAATATAGTCATTTAAGTTGTTAGTTTGAGTAAATTGATAGTTCATCAACTTAAGACAATATAATGACATATTTACTAAAGATATGATTTTTTTTATTTTGAAAACATGTGTAACAAAGTCATTGAATAAGTTATTATTTTGGATAAGTTGGTAACCTATCAAATTAAACCAATAGAATTTTGTCATTTTTGAGGATATGATATCTTGGCTAATATTTTAAAAACCATTGTAACAAAAGAATTTAAGAATATATAAATTAGGGAAAGTTTATAGCCTATAATCTTACACCAATAGAATGGCTCTACTACTAAGGAAAATTTAACTTTGGTTCTTATCTTTCATACATCTACAACTTGAAAGTCATTTCAAACTAGTGGATTTGGTCAGTGTGTAACTTGATAGCCCATCAACTTACACTAATATAGTGGCATGAAAATTAAGTCCAAGTGTTTGATACTTGGGAGTTTCATCTAATAGAAGAAAATTTGTCTCTTCCAAGTGAAGAGTGGTGAATCTGTTTAAGTCAAACCCATAATTAGTTTGCACATCAAAATAATTTGTAATAGAGTAAAGAAGGTAGACATAATACCAACAAGAAGATTAAGTTACAATTGATTCAAGGACACATAGAAAAATGTGGAAATTTTTAAATAATAGTAAGTCATTTAGATATACCTACCAAGATTAACAAGTAGTGACATTAGTTAGAAGTATTTCATACATGGATTCTAAAAATAAATACCTCTATGCTTCTAAATATATAGATAATAACATAATAATAAAACATAGGAAAATACAATGGTTTGATTACGAGGTAAAAAAGGAATTGATTTATGTTGGGTGGAGATAGGTGCATAACATGATGGATGAGTATTTGTAACATCATGGCACACAATATCAAGATCTAATGACATCCTTTAATGGACACCATCCCACCTCTCCTACAATGGAATATAAATATGATGTTGAATAGATGAGCCTATTATTTCTCTTTAAATAGGAGATGTTGGAGGTTATGACAATGGTCAACATGAAAAAGGATCATATACAAAGTTATGATTTGGTTATTGGTAGGAGAAATGTGAGAAAAATATTTGATGAAAGTTTGTAATATTTTAACATGAGATATGATGACATTTATTACTAGTATCCCACTCCTACCAACATATCATGTGAAGATGAAATTGAGAAATGTAGGGAAAATTTTGAGTTGATATAAATTCAATATGCAACATTTAATCATGTGAGTGCCCCTTGATAAGCTAGAAGGATGATTTCCCTTGTAGTGATCATGAAGAGGATTATAATGATAATAGTTGTTAGACACAAATAAATTAATGACATACTTATTGAGAGAAAGAAAAGAAAATAATTAAGTTGTTGGAAGTTAAAATTGTTGCACTAGAACATGAACAAATCCTCTCATTAAGAAAATAAAAGGAACCATTTTGTGAGGATAATTATACTTAGCACTATGAATATGAGGATGATAAATATGATGCATTAGGATATGAATTTATGGAGTAAGATGAATATATTTATTATCATGTGTTTGATCAAAATTTTCAAGGGGAACATAGTGTTGATCCATATTAGTATGAATGGATTTCTCATATGTTCAAGAGAACTCATGCAACCATCCCAATACTTAAATCTATAAAATAATAACAATGCAACCCATATATATGGAACAATAGTGCAAGTGCAAAGTGGAGATCAAATGATGCAAATAAGATTAGGGGGTCTTATCAAAATACCTAATCTTGCAGCCTTAACATCTCATCCAACCCACATTCTTGCACATATATCAAGGACAAAATATATTTTGTAGAAAAATATGAAACATATCTTTATTATCACTTCCATATGTACACCCATACAACAAAATTCCTCAAGAACAATTACACATATTGAGGATTTTGACAAGAAATAAAATTGAGAAATTTTACAAGGGTTTCTAGGCACTTCATGCCCTCAAATTTTCAAAGTATCTTTCCTTCTAATTTATTAGATTCGTGCATCTTATAAAACATGATTTTTCTCTTCATTATGCAGCTCTCATGGCTTCCTTGAACACCTGCAACACACCTGCAAAATCCTTTTTCTCTTCTTCTATTCCTCTTCTCTTCACAAGCTGATTTTCTGGACTCTTTCTCATGCAACTTTCAAGAGCAACATGCAACTTCTTTCTCCAACCTTGTTGCTTATTATTTCTGCCTCTTGAAACCATTAAATTTTGTATTTATAGAGGGTTTAAAATATGTGAAACACCAAAAAGTGGTTTTCAAATCTACTCTTTTGTTGATGAAATAAAACATAGTTTGTTACTTCCAAAAGGGCCATCCAAAGTTTTTATACCATATCAAACATCTTTATGTTGTATATGAATTTGAAAAATGGATAATATAAATAACAAAGTCATGCTCATTCACATCAAATTGGAATTGAAGAGTCATTAAATTGTTTTCCAAAAAGCACTAGTTTTTTCTCCATTCTAGGAACCAAAATTGAAAAATTAAGATAAGAATGGAATGCCAAGAGTCACTTATCTTATGCACACTTCATTAGGCATCCAAATTGAGAAAATTAATTATTTTTAATTATTTTTCCTTCAAAATCCTCTTCCACTATGGTAAATAGACCATTTCAACCCCTAGAACCTTGAAATTATGCAATTTTACAAATCACATTAAACACCCTGCTTGACCTTGATGTATGAAATGGAAATAAATTCCTCACAAATAAATAATAATATCCTTACAACACTTCAAAATATTCTCTTGAAGTTCAAACCTACACCAAAAATGCAAAATATTGAATAGGAAAAGAAAATATATTTTTGGTGATTCAGGATAGCTTGTGAGCCTGGATGCTCTTGCATTAGACACACCAGGTAAGAAGTTTGTGAGAATGGCTCAAAAAATGGAGTTGATTGTTTTAAACACCCTTTCAAATAGTAAACTATTTATAGCATATTCCAATGCTTTCAAGGGTACCATGAAAAATTTCTTTCTTTTCATTTTCCAACATTTACCTAGAACTCTTCCTATCTTCCTTTGAAAAATGTGTTTACCAATCCTTCTTTCACTTATGGAATTTTTCCCACCATATATGAAACTTCTCCCCAAAATACACTTTCCTCTCTTCTCTTCTCTTATGGAATTTAATCCACCATAGTTTATCCTCCTCCACCAATGTTCATCTACACCAACCTTTACAACACTTGCATACAAATTAGCAATATCATGGAAATTAAAAAGTTCCATTTGAACTTTCTCTTCATACTTCTTTACATTTATTTCCACCCTTTCATCAATCTCTTCTTCCACTTTCATCATCTCATCTGCATACAAATCAACATCTTCATCATCATAAGAATGAAAAATATTAATCATTACCTTTGTTTTCACATGTTCTACTGTTGCAACATCTTCTCCATTCACGTCCTAATTCATCAAAACCTCCATACCTTCACTAAGATATGCCACTCCTACAATATCATCCACTTTCATGCCTTCCAAAAGACATGCTTCTACTGTAATCTTATTCTTTCATTTTTCATCTTCTTTCACAAATTTTTCTTCTTTAGTGCTATCTATTGGACTCTTTGCTTCATCTTCTCTTCTACCTACAAATGAAATAGATTAGAAAAATTATAGGAGTCAACTTCTCCCATATTTTTTCCTTTTTCTTTCCTCTTTCCTTTCATAGTACTTTCCTCCAAGACATCTAACCTTCTAGATATTTCTACATAGTTACTCCAAATAGCCCAACTCTCTTCCTCTAAAATTCTTTTTCTCCTCTCAATAAAATAAATTTTTACAACCATACCCAAGGCCAACCTCATGCTCTTCTTCCTTGAAACTTCTACAAACATTTGCAGCCCACTCACAATTTTCAATAAAACTTACACAAAACCACAACTATCCTCTACCCAACAAAGATTTTGAAATATTTACCTCTCAAAACCCCCTCTACCCATTTTCACACAGTGGAAGACGTTTGTACACCTTCTACCCAACCTTATCTCTATTGGAGAATAGCCCAAAATAATTACACAAAAATAAATACTCATAACTCATCAAACCCTATCTCTCTCAAATATGAAATCCTTCTCCTCACATACATTCCAACATCATACCTGCTCTGATACCATTTGATGCAGACAAGATTAGGGGTTCTTATCAAACTACCCAATCTTGCAGCCTTAACATCTCATCAAACCCACATTTTTGCACATATACCAAGGACAACATATATTTTGTAAAAAAAAATGAAACATATCTTTATTATCACTTTCATATATAAACCCATACAAAAAAATTCCTCAAGAACAATTACATATAGTGAGGATTTCAACAAGAAATAAAATTCAGAAATTTTACAAGGGTTTTTCTAGGCACTTCATGCCTTCAAATCTTCAAAGTATCTTGCCTTAAACTTTATTAGCTTCACTCATCTTCTAAAACCTAATTTTTCTCTTCATTATGCAACTCTCATGGCTACCTTGAACACCTATAACACACTTGCAAAATCCTTTTTCTCTTCTTCTATTTCTCTTCTCTTCACAAATTAATTTTATACACTTTCTTATGCAACTCTCAAGAGAAACTTGCAAGTTATTTCTCCAACCTTGTTGCTCCTAATTGTTTCCTCTTGAAACCATTAAATATTATATTTATAGAGGGTTTCAATTATGTGAAACACCAAAAAGTGGTGTCCAAATCTGCTCTTTCATTGACCCTTAAAATTCCTATAAAAAATGAAATAAAACATAGTTTGTTGCTTCCAAAAGTGTCATCCAAAGTTGTTGTACCATACCAAACATCTTGCTGTTGTATATGAATTTGAAAAATGGATAAAATAAATAACCAATTCATGCTCATTCACCCCAAATTGGAAATTGAAGAGTCATTAAATTGTTTTCCAAAAATCACTAGTTTTTTTCTCTATTCTAGAAGCCAAAATTGACAAATTAAGACAAAAATACAATACCAAGAGTCACTTTTCTTATGCATACTTCATTAGGCATCCAAATTGAGACAATTAGTTAATTTTAATTATTTTTCTTTCAAAATCCCCTTCCACCATGGTAAATAAACCATTTCAACCCCTAGAACCTTGAAATAATGCAATTTTACAAATCACATTAAACACCTTGCTTGACCTTGATATATGAAATAGAAGTAAAGTCCTCACAAATAAATAATAATATCCTTAGAAGACTTCAAAATATGCTCTTGAATCTCAAACCTACACCAAAAATGCAAATGCAAAATACTAAACAGGAAAATAAAATATATTTTTGGTGATGTAGGATTTGTTTGTGAGCCTGGATGCTCCTGCATCATCAAATAAGAGAAATATAAGTTCCTACACAAAGTGTTACTACTATTGGATCAAATGAAAATGAAAGAAACAATAGAAAGGATAAGAAAAAGATAAAGGTTGAGATCAAGAGTGACAAGGCACTAAGAGAGGAGATTGAGGAATAATTTGGTACAAAAATCCCAAGCATATGCAATATCAAAAGGGGAGCATCCAGATGATGAGGCATAACCAATTTAGTCTTATCCATTAGATGAACAATATGTAAGCAAAGAAGGAAGAACTAAGTGATTATTTTTATAGTCAAGTCATGCCTTACACTCTTGGTGCAAGTGACTTGACCTTCCCATATAATCAATTACACCTACCATGTGTCAATGTTCCACTACATGAAGAAGAGGTCAACCTACAAAGGGGAGATAGTTTTTTTCACATCATGAAAGACAAATACAAAGTTGAAAATTAAGTCCCATAGTTTAATGTTGGTCCTAGCCTTCTTAGTGGATATGATGATGAATCTTAATATCATAAAAAAAAATATGTCTCCTTTTGTATGCTCTTGTTGAGGATAAAAATGAATAATTAGTTGTATGGAGTAAGAAATCAATTGATGCATATGTGAAACTCAAGGAATATCTTTAGGATGCATTAGTGTTGGTAAGTCTTGGATTTTACGAGCCTTCTCAAATCTGTCTCCTTATTGCTTCCTATATTGTTGCTACTATTATGCTTAAAAATAATGAATATGGGTATGAGAAACCTATTGGAATTCCCTACAAATTACTACATGATGAAAAATAGAGTTATGCACCATGGAATGCTAATATAACATGTCTAAACAAGTTGTTCGTAGGAGCTCATTTGAGATAATATATCAAGAAAAAGTTGAAATTCCAATCAACTTTGGTGGCTCTAGTGCATATGTTGTGTGTTGTTGATGTCCCTACAAGGAAAGGCGATTCTCGCTTATTCATGCTTATGTTTTAGTTTTACAATCATATTTTGAGATCATACACCTGTAAAATATTTATAGAGATTTTACAGTCATTTGGCTAGCCAACTAATAAAAAAAATCAAAAAATTATACACCATGCATAAGCAGACACTATATCAAGGTTGAATTTTCATTTATTCACTTGATCTACAATGGTTACATGTACTATTACAAATTTGAGATGAATCTGTATCATTACAATATCAAAATACCTTTACCTAGAACTAGAACTATGAACCCTTTGGTTTTTCTTTGTGATTCTTCTTTCTACTATCCCTCCTCTCTCTATTTATTTTCCCATGCCCTATTAAATAAAAAGTGAAAGCATATATACCCATAATAGAATATTGTGCAAGTTGTTATAAATCCACCATGTAGAAGGAAGCCCTAATCACAACTTCATCCAATGCATAGTCGATAAGCATCTTTTGTAAATCTAATTTGACCATTTGGAGGCATGAAATAACCCCTATCATATTGGAGCATTGATAATTCATTAGTTTGAGTGTGAGAATGGGTGGAATTTCCCATGAAATGTGCTAAAATTGCTTCATGGAGGTGTTGTCTAAAAGAAAATGGTCTGTAAATCGTAAATGAAGTATGGGTGTTGCAATTTCCCTTGGATCCATGCTAAAATTTATTAAATTCCATCATGGAGCTCTCCTAAATTGAGGTTGGAGTAGTTACAAAGGTGGTTGCATGTTAATAGCATTGTAGAAAACCCTCCTCTCATTCTGACCATTTGTGAAAATTCAATGCCCATGTGAACATTATGAGGCACAAGCATCCATGCGGATATGCAGTAAACAAACTTGTCTTATCCATATAAGTCATATTATCTTTCCTTTAATTGTTGAGGCTTAGAGGGGTAGTAGGAGCTTGTCAAAGGTTTTGACAATTACAAGAACTAATAAACCCTTTGACTTATAGATTTAGTTTTACACTTACTTTTTCCCTTGTCATTATTTATCTCTTTTATTGGTGTTTAATATTGCATCGAGAACTTGTTAGGGGTTCCTATGGTTTCAAGAACCATGGGAAGCTTTGACACTATTTTTCCTTTTTTTGTGTGAAAATCATCCTCCATGCGAATATGTGAGAATTATATGTCCAAGTACACCTATGGCAAATAGACCTCCATGTGCATCATTGCAGACCATCAACCTTCATTGGGACATCAACCTCCTACTGAAATTCAATTACTTAGTAATGAACCAGTTCACATAAAACTACTTGCATAGCACATTTATTAAATACATCATAACCTTTTGTGGATATTTGACCCACAAGTGAATGTTCAGAACTAAGGCCTCCATTTGGCCAATGTGAGACATTAGACTCTCATTGAGAATTTTGGGAAGTTGGCCACCATCAGAGTTGTTCTCATTGGGAAAACAAACTATTCACTTACCTTTCTCTACTTAGCCATTTGACCACTAGGTTCCCTTAAATGCAGAAAAATAGACCCCCATCAAGGCTTTTGCAAAAATTCGAAAGCCATCAGGAACTATGGGAACTCTACCGACAACTAAACTACACTAATAAGCAATGAACTAGTTCAATTGGAAATACATGCATGATGTCCTTCCCTTAAAATTTTGGCTTGTACAGAACTTGGACCTCCATCGGGTCCATACGAGATCAAGACCTTCATCAAAACTACACCACTTTGAAATGATTTACTTGTATTATTCCAAAAACCTTCCTTAGCATAATTTAAACTTTTGTGGAGCCCTCACATCCAACTAAACTATGCATCTAAACTTAGTAACCTTTTCCCTCCTCCCACATAAACCTTTGTGAAATCCAACCCCTTCACCTTGGAACTAATTAAAAATAGTTAGACCTACTCAATAGCATATTCTTGCAAAAATTCAATAACATATCCAAAACCTGCATGAGCATATCTTGACCATTTTTTATCCAATTTTCCCCAAATTTGAATTGGGGACACCCATTTGGAAGTTCTATAAGGTGTGAGGCAAGAAAAACCCTGAAAGTTTAAAATGTGACTTAGAGGAATTCCCAATGAACAAATGGAATGAATCAAGGATCAAGTTTCAAGAAGAGCTCTTATCGTATACCAAAAGAGGTATTGAAGGAAGGAGATCCCTAAGATGCCAATGGGTTAAGACTTAGGTTATTTTATAAATACCTTGGTGAGGTTTTTGGGATTAAGAAGATGAACGAAGGCATGCCTAAAATCAATGAAGGAAGAACCTAATGACTCAAAAGTCCAATGGATCAACACATTTATTTAGGGACTTAGACTTTGGAGGTTGAGGAATTGGGAAACCTCTGAATAGGTAGATGGATAAGGAGGATGTTGAATGTTGGATCCTCAAAAGATAGACAATTTTCAAATGAAAGAAATCAAGGAGTATGAACATTGAAAGAAGATTGGAAGGCATAAAAGCAATATATTCATTAATTCCAAAAATTATGATGGAACACTTAGGAATTTTAGGCTTTAGACTTCAAGGATTGGGGGACTAAGGAGATGGTAGGTAGGAAAAGGAAACATTGATGGCCCAAAAGGTCGATAAATATTGACACTTAGACCCTTTTAACTTTGAACTTTGTAGACTCTTTTAACTTTGAACTTTGGGGATCTAGGATACCTCTTGAAAAAGACTTAATTTGGTATGCATGGAAGTAAAACCTTGTGACTCAAAACGTCAAAAAACTCAAAACTTAGCTATTTTTATATGGGTATGAGTGGGGAGTCAAGGTCAATAGAGAAAGAATGTAGGTAGAAAGAACTTTGAAACCTAAATGACCCAACAACACAAACACTTAGTTGTGTTTTTACTAAGCCATGGAAGTGGGGGCCAAATACACTAGCCAAAGGCATAAAATCACTCAATTTTTCTCATGTCAATATCAATAATGAGAAAGTGAAGGCAAAGAGCATACCAAGAGATAAAAACAATGTAAAATGAGACACAAAAAATGGAGTGCCAACATTGGCTCTAGTTTGGGATGTGTGTCTCTTGCAAGCATAATGGGAATCTAGATCTTTGGGAGTAGACTAACAATGGGAAACAAAAGGAACTGGGAATAACTAAAAAACAATATCATGACCAACAAGTCATAACTACACAAAGGCAACAATATGTACAAGGAGAAAAAGAAACTTAAAACCAATGACATGAAGGCACATAGATATTAAAAATATGGTTACACACAAGAATTACCACATTAATTATAGGTTAGAACCTGTAGGAATATCCATGGCGCATGACCATGGATAAGATGCTACATCCACTTACATATTTCAAATACAATCCTAGTGAAAGAACTAATCTCCCTTAAGCCAAAACTCTCATTGTTATCCAATTGTAGCAACATTACCATCTTGTTTATATGCATAAACTTGTGATCATCGTTAAAAGAGTGAAGGAAATATTCACAATTAACCTTGTTAATGCATGGAAACCACAAAAAAATTACCACTACACTGCCATGTATCTCATCATTTTCCTTAGAAACTAGGGGAAATATTTAAAAAATTGGATCAACACCAAAATAGTTAATGATATTTTTATACCTACTAACCTCCATAGGTGAATTGAGGCAAAAGGAAAATACCTCCAATTCATAGTGCAAATAAATATATGCCTCTTCATTGAGTTGATATTCCCAAGGAGGCTTATCCTTTAACAGCTCAAATTAAAAAAATTGAGGCATTGGCATATAAGAGACTTGAGTAGTTATCCAATCATCAACTTAGAAACTTTGTTGCTGCTCAACATCATTGCAAGATGTATGATGGGCCTAAGTGAAATACTCAAACTCAGGCACATTGTTATCCACATCATAGGAAGATGCATCTTCATCACAAATTAAAGCTTCATATTCATCATTATCTTCATTAATCCTTTGGATAATAGGTGGCCAACATACATCACTATCACACATGTTGATGCACCCTATGTTTATATCACACATTTGATCCAAACATTCATTACCATCATCAACATATAAATTAGTACTTTGAAACACCTCATGTTAAGAACTAAATTCCTCAAATTATCCATTTACTTCAAACACATTCAAATAATTTGCTGTTTCATATATTTTGCTAAAAGCGAACCCATGTATACCTCTTCTTCAAACATATCAATAACAATATATGGTGACTTTTATATTGAACCAAATTCGTCATGAGGAAGACAACAAGCCTTACACTAAATAAATACTAGGTTCTCATGTGCATCTGCATGATCACCATCTTCATACTCTTCAAACATAAGGTCTTCAAAATGTAAATCATTGAGTGTACTAGAATTTATTCTAATAATATCGTTACTAGGCATAACCGAGTCTATGTCACGCTCATGCAAACAAACACTAGTATCTTTATTATTAATAATATGAACAAAGTAGGGAAATAGATCAAACAAGAAACTAGTTTCTCGTTCACCTTTGATACCAGAAACATGTACATACCTCATATAATCAATTTCATGAACAAATTCACTTGACTATTCAGTCATGCACACATATTTCCCTTTGTCCATACATTGTATTTCTATTGGTTGGGGTGGAACAAATTATGACGCATCCTTCAGACTTGTCCCTTTTAGAGCTTCATGTTCATGAGCGACTGACACCTCTTTCATCTTGACCACCCATCACTGCATTGGGTTCTTTTTTCTCTTTATCGCCTTCTTTACAATGTTGTTGTCACACAATGCATCAAAACATTCTTGTACTCACTTGCAAGCACAATCATCACTTGATATTGGGTTTGAACCTTATGCAACATCCATGCCATCACTGTTCATAGTATTTTGTTCATTTCCCATAACCTTCATGCTTGAGGATAATGATTTTAAATCATATCCTTCTTAAAAAATAACTTGGAATCTTGAAAAGAATAAAATAAAACTTGTGACTAAAATCCATGCTAGACTCTCCCTCTTTCCATTTGATGTCGTCCAAATCTTCAACAAGAGAAGCAAGCTCTAAAGTGAATTTCTCTTCAAATGCAACCACAAGAATATTCCAAGTGGAAAAGGAATGCTTTGGGAATCCATCATACCAATTATTTCCCTTTCCTTTCAATTATCTAACAAAAATATCATCCACATTTCTTCATCATCAAACTGATATTTTTCCATGAAATATAAAAATTCCCTGACATCTATCGCATTCAATGTTATCATGCTCATAAAACCTAGGCATCTAATTGTAGACCTTTCTTGTCATAGTATCAATTTTATAATCAACCCAATATATGTCTAGTTTCTTGTAAAGAGTATCCTAGGGAATGATAGGCGCTGACTCATTTGACACTTTGTAGTAGTAGGGTAGGAATTAGATTAAAATTCCTTGATTCTTCCTTCACATTCTCTATCAATGTTCGTAAACTCCTTTAACTTATTTTTATGTATAGATGTTGGTAGATAGGAATTCAAATATTTATTTGATGTTGGGCTATATAAACAACATGGATGTTCCTTGGGGTGTACTATATTGCGAGTAAGAAACTTACACCATTCTTCATAGCACTATGCATACCTTGAAAACACATATCAATTACATCATATTCACTATATTCATCTTCTCCATTCACAGATTCATATCCTAATGCAACATATTGATCATCCTCATCTTTAGTGTATTGATAATAATCCTCCTCATAAGGAAGATCTTCCTCTCTACTCACTGAAAGGGAATTTGGATTCTTAAGGGTAGCAATTTGAGCTTCCTGCAAGATAATTTTTGAAAGAAATTATTATTGTTCTTTCTTAAGATTTTCTAACATCTTATCATGCTCAACTTCTTCTTTGTATGCCATATTTGGAGGAAGAGGATAATAGCCAAAATCATATATTTCTACATCTTGATAACCCATGCCAAAATTTTATGCATCATAGCATTTATCCACATTCATTCTATCAAGAAGCATACAATTTTTTGTTCTAAAGGCACCTCTTTTTTCTCAATAATTTCCATTTATTTATGTGCCTCCTCTTTGAGTTCATATATCAATTCATCTAGTTCATCATTACATTCACATGATGTCCTAGGAGAAGGGGAAGACTGGTAATCACGATATGCATTATAATATGAATCATTGTCTCGTCTACCAAAAACTATATCACTTCTTTATTTATAATAAGTCTTAGAAAAAATATATTTCCTCATTATGCTACTACTTGAATCCTAAGAAATGTACAAGTGTTGATTTCTAAAATCAATGCATGAATTATTGCTACTTGTAGAATAAACTTCCGAGATTTAAGGGCATATGAGTGACTTACCATTACTTAGAGCTTCTCAAGATGAATTTATTTGTGTACTAGTGGAATCTTAATTTTATCCTTTATGGTGCATGGGATGCCTTATTCTTTCCATCACAAAGTCTTTTAATTTGGTTATTGATTTTCGGTTGACTAAAATAGAGTTGTCACTCTTCACTCAAGAGAGACAAAATGTTTTCTAGAAACTAATACTTCAAATACCAAACAAGAGTACTACCTTATTTTGAGTTTCAGAGGTATTTAAAAGAAAAACAAGGTTCCTATCCCCAATAATGATGTTATTTTATTGGTGTTAGTTGAAAGGATGCCAAACTTACCCAACATAATTGTATTGATAGAAAAAGAAAAATAAGTTGCAAAGATTTTAAAAATATGCATTGGTCTCACACTTCACTAGCAACAACTAAAGTAACTTCTTCCCCAACAACAGTGCCATTTTGTTGGCATAAGTTGATAGGATGCCAAACTTACCAAACTTTGTTTCACTAGAAAAAATTGGCAAACAAGTTGCAGTGACTCTTAAAACCAATATTGTTACCTATCCTTTGTAACCACACTTCTTTGAAAGCATGTAATTTCTCCATGTATTATGGACAATGAAACTATTTATTATTGTTTATTCATCCAAATTTCTACTAACCTAAACAAAGTAATGACATAAATAATTGTTGATCTTTTGTTATTTATATTGATAGCCCAATCACAATAAAAAAACCCCTATGCATTTAAAATATTGTCAATATTATTAGTACCATGATTGTTACTAATTTTTAGCTACTAGCTAAATTAGTAAAGTTTTATCAGGTAGTTATTAAACTGGGTTGAGAAAAAAATTTAACATTTGAGCAAATCAGATAAGAAAACCAGACATTCAAATATTTATCAGGTACAAGTACATGTTTCATGGCTAGTTCATCATGTTCAACATTTTAGCATGTGGTGTAAAATGGGCTCCCACAAGGGTTGAGCCCAACATGTTGCCTTCTTAGATTCAAAAGATGCAACAAATAGTGGTCGCATGTTTCAATCATATCTCAAAAACTATGATATGGGTTTTCGTGAATTTTGGATATAATTTATAAAACAATGAGATGAAAAACCCTTTAAATTTTTCACTGACCCAGTTTGTATTTTTTGAGAAATATTCACCACTTTTAAGAAAAAGACAAATCCACTTTTTTAGGAGGATTGTAAGGCTCAAAGGGCAGTTCTACATTAGTTTTGAGGTCCCACATGGGTTGACCATCACTCAAGGGGAGTTTTGGACACCTAATCACTCAATTTGCTCAAGTTTTGAGACATTTTTTTGCATGTTTTTCAAACTTGCACAACCAAAGATGATTCATCATGCATATTGGTGGAGTTGAGAGTTAAGTCTCAATATTATCATTTAATTTTAAAGTTAAAAACACTTAGCTTGTATCTTTTGCATGATTTTAAATAAGACAAAATATATAATTAAATATTAAAGGTAATATTTTATTACCTTAATATTCACCATGCAATGTAAAAAAAAAAAGAGCTCGCATGATAAATATTAAAATAATCATATTGATTATCTTTAATATTTAATCGAATAGTCCCTTTTTCCCAAAATCATGCAAAAAAAATGGAGCAAATGGTGAGACATAACTACAGTTTCACATCAGCTTTGCAGTTCAGATGTTTTGACTTCAGTTATCTGCTCTTGGCTTTTTGAAGCCCTTTATTGTATATAGGAAAAAGACTTAGTCTTTTTTCCTTAGTTCTTGATGATTTTCCTTTGCATTTCTACAAAGAAGAGATTGATTTTGTAACTCATTTTTCACAATATTTTATACAACTTTATAGGTTACTTAGTATTGTTATTTGTAGAAGTTCCTTCAGAATATTCATTTGAATTCAATATTCACCTCTTCAATTTTTGGTGTTTTGTTTCTTCTAAATGATTTGATGCAAATTTATTGTGTTTTAATTTGAAACCTTTTAATTTTTGTATCATTTCCTGGATGCATGTACACAAAAACAATTTCTTCACAGGTCATAGATTGTGTTAAGTTTATTTCTTCTCTTAGGTTGTGAAACTTAGTTTCCTTCATAAAGAAAGATTAAACAAATTTTTTGTGAAATATTTATGTGATTAAGGTGTTCAAATTGAACTATGTCAACACATTTCTGAGAGTATTAGTTGTGAAGCAACCTGCATAGTAGTTATCATTAGGTGCATCACCGTAGTTTAAATTTTAGTTTATGCAGTCAATTCAAGCCTTCTTCCCTTTTCCATCAAAATTATAGTCAAGCATTAAAAGATCATAAAGGAAGCCGGCCTATAATTTGAAGGTTAACTTTCAACATAGGGTACCCACAACCTGAAAGTTTTCCCATGTTACACAGGATTGCAAATTGCTTTCACATTCGGGTGCACTCCTATTGATAACAATTTTTGGTATGCTCGATGGGAATCTTTTTATGTAAATCATCAAATATTTGGACATCATACAAATGATTTTTAGGCTTTAAATAAAAAGATAAAAACACTTTTTCAACAATATACCCTCATTAATGTAATACCAAATAAAAATATTGACCATTATATCAATTAGTCACTATGGTGTTGTTCCTTACTATTTGGAATTAGTAGCTCCAAATGTTCACTCATTGTCACTCGTGGGGATTTTTTTTTTGTGTGATCATAATTCATTAATAGGGGCAACATGATAGTCTCTACCTTGATTTTCCTTGCCCTTATACTTGGGGGGCAAGGAAAATTAATTGTAGGAGGTGCATATTCTTCTTGAGGATCCCCTCTTTCCCTCTTTGTTTCATTAAAATATTAGCATAGCAAGTATGCTAACATTTTAAAGGGGGGAATATCCCTTGTCCATTTTCATACATTTGGCATCTAGTGAAGATTCAATTCATTAATATGCCCCTTTAGTGGTGGTATTGTGCATAATACCCCCTAAGGTGTGGTATTTCAATTCATTCATGTGCCCCTTCAGTGGTGGTATTACTCATGATACCCCCTAAGGTGTGGCCTTCCATATTCATGTGCCCATTTAGTGGTGGTATTATGCATGGTACCCCCTAAGGTATGGTATTTTAATCTATTCATGTGCCCCCTTAGTGTTGTTATTAGTATATAATACCCCTTGAAGTGTGGTTATCAGGCTATTCATGTACTCCCTTTGTGGTGGTGTTATTTATAACACCCCGTGATGTGTGGTTAGCAATTCATCCCCCATGATAGTAAATGTTTAGGTACCCTCTGAGGTGTGATTACCAAATTTATCCCCGAGATGTTAAACCTTCCCCCATGACATTAAAATTTCATGCACCCCTCAAGGTGTGGTTAGAAATTCATCCCTCGTGATGTTAAATTTTCCCTCATGATGGTAAACTTTTATAAGCTCCCTAACGTGTGATTTGCAAGAATAGTTCATAGATATCTAAGGATAATGGAGCTTTCTGACCTATGAACTTGAGAATTTTTGCATGAACACCCAACATAACGCAACTTTCTAGCCAATAGATCCATGTGTCTCATAAGTAAAATAGCATAACACAACTTGCTAGCCTTGTGAGACCCATCATTTTGTATGGAAACCTAACATAATATAGCTTGCTAGCTAGTAGATCTATGTAGCTCATAAGTAATCTATCATAACATAACTTGCTAGCCTAATGAGAGCACCATCATAAATTTGGCATTTTACATTCTATGGATGACGTTTGGTATAGAGACAAATTTTTAGATTGATGTCTCTTACCTTACTAACTTGAATCCTTAGCATACCAACCTTGTGTTTTTGTTTTTATCTCATGCATACCATACTTTGATTAGTGTTTACATTCTTGTTTAAATTTTGTTTTCTATGTGTTGCCTTATGTCTTTTGTGTGTTTTATTCGTGTATTCCTTGTATGGCTTGTGTATTTTCTTGTATGCTTTGTGTATTAATTGTGTATGCTTTTGTGTCTTCATTGTGTATGTTTTGTGTCTAATTCTCATGTCTCCTTTGTTGCATTGCACCTGATGCATGTGTGTTTCTTTGTCTTTACATTGTTGTTTAGTAGGATCTTGACCCTAGGGGCTAGTGCATCCCCTAGATTCAATGCTATCTTACTTCTCCAATATTTTGATGAAACAAACCTTATTAGTTGTTCCTTACTTTAGTGTGAGCATGAGCATAAGTTCATACTCTCACTAAAGTGTGTGATAAATGTAGGATCGTAAACTATCAACCCTAATAATTTCACACTATGTTTGTCTCAACCTTATGTTTTTGGACCTAATTATGCTTATTATTTGCACATTTTATTATTGTTTTTAGAAAATCTAGATAAAATTGGGAATTAAAATGAATTATTTATTTAATGACAATTTAAATTCAAAATAGGTCTGTTCAAGGGTGCCCTCACCCTTGACCACCCTATTTTGGCCCAATTTTTAATATTTTATTATTGGCATTAATATTTTTGTAAATTTAAATTCATTTGTTGGTTTTTTAAAATAATTATTGTGGTAAATGAAGAAAGGAATATAAATATGTCTTTTTCACCATTTGAAACTAGAAAGCAATTAAAATATAATTTGAGCATCATGTTGGTTTGTGTTTAAATTCCAACTAATTCTTGAAATTATTGAAAGAATAGCTAATTCTTATGCTCAAATATTTCAAGAGGTTGGCCAACAAACACGAGATTGATTCTACAATTTTCTCCTCTACATTTCAGGTTCTACATGACCTAGGAGGTACATGACCTAGGAGGGTGATCCTTAACAATATAAGATGAAATTACACTTCATGAAAACTACAAAGAATTATAAATAGATTTGACTTAGTGGGCTAGATTCTTGGGAACTTTTGAAATACTAGCTCTAGTCACATATATCAAACTTAAGGAACAATTTAAAACATAAATTAAAATTAATTTGAATAAGAACGACCATGGATATGTAACCAGTGTTCATGCTTAGACTAGTGCCTTAAACCTAGGTAACAAAGTCAAAAGGAAATGCAACTTCTAAATAACAAACTAAAAAACAAATTCACTAAAATTTAGTATACCATTGCCTTACAATGATATTCTTTCAAATTAAACTCATAACCAATTCTTCTTAACAATCATTGAACATATTATAACTCTCAATATCTCAAATACAATAATTTAATCCATTACTCTAACATAAGCTATATGAGAAACATTCATTTCCACAATAAGGCAACAATGAACAAAAATGATCCTTGATTAATTTTATTCATAAGAGTAGTAAGATGTACATTTTGAGACAGTTTATTGTGAGTCTGTCACAATGTATTCATACATTTTGGAATTTGTATTGATGTACAAATTTTACAATTTCATTTCCAACTCTTCCTTGGACAACCTAGACTAGACAAGTACAAACCTAAGATAGAACCTCTCTACTTTACAAAAATCCAAGATCCTTTGAAAATGGCTCAAAATTCCCTTTTATAGAAACAAGGAAGCAACAAGCTTAAATCCATGGATAAATGTCACATTTTAATTTGACAATATTACCCTAAGGATCAAATAAAACTAACTACAACTTCTTGCAAAATACAAAAATTGCATCACTAAAAGAAAAAAATAGTTGTAGAAGTCGTTGAAGAAGATATTTCCTGATTTGCATGATGAAACAAAATGGGGAAGATGCATGATCATTCTGTTGTGCTTCTCCATCCATGTTGAGGACATATCTTCTAGAAATTTGTTGGAGAGGATAATGACCACAACAAAAAAGATAAAAAAGGAGCAAAAAATGCAAAATTGTTTGAGGGACGGCTAGATACTCCAAATTACCATGTTGTTATCTGAGTTGGATGCTACATTAGGAAGTTAATGAAATGATGAAAATGTAATTATATATTATGATTTTTTGTATTTCTCATTCCATTCTACATATGTTCTTTTTGATGGCCATTGGAGGAGTGATTTATCGATATTGTAATTATACTCAAGATATTTTGCATCTAATAGTGCCCTAATCTCTTTGCAAAAATTATCTAGACCCACCTCTAAGGAGACCAACTTATCTATAGTGGAATTTAATAAATATGTGTCTACATCATCACTGGCACAAATGAAGGCTACAAGGGTTGGGACCATTGTACTAAAATCTACTTTCCATTGATCTAGAGATTTTAACTCTCCATTTTCGTCCAAGATGCTAGGCATGAATTTCAAATCAATTCATTCAAAATATTTGAGTTTAGTCTTAATTTGTTACATCAATTTCATCATGTGTGCCTACATTTCCCCTGCCAATTTGGTCGTTTCCCAAGTAGGAATGATGTTCTCTAGAATATTATGCTCAAATCTTGCACCTTTGTATATACCTTGTAGACTAGCAATCATGGGTACCCATTTATTCATTATTGGCCTGAGATTCTCTTGATCCCTTGTGATTATAATATGGGAATTCTTGAGATTAGAATAATCAAAATGAGAATCTTCCAATTTCCCAAGGATGTTGATAATGTGTTTAATTATATCTTCCATTATGTCATTTGTTTTCTTTTTCTTCTCTTCTTGTGCATTCTTTAACTACTCTTCCAACTTCTCTATCTTTGAAGTCATAGCTTCTTTTTCTTGCATTAGGATACTTGAGAAAATTGGAGTGGAAGCAACTACTATTTTAGTGCTTTTCAGTGGTGACAACGTTGATGGCTCCTAAATTTTAGCTCATTGTATTTTTCAATAAGATTGAGATGATATGCCAATAATTTATCATACTCTTCCTACAACCTTTCGGTAGTTGCTTCATTGAACCTAGCTGTGTAGAAAACTAGTGAAGCTACTTGAGGTGTTGTGACCTATTATTCTACAATAAGATTGAGATGATTTTCCAATCATCTGCCAATAATTTATCATACTCTTCCTACAACCTTTTGGTAGTTGCTTCATTGAACATAACTGTGTAGAAAACTAGTGAAGCTACTTGGGGTGTTGTGACCTATCTAATATGATTTTAATAATTAAACTCCCCTTCATCTCATGTACAATCCTTACAAATTGGGGCTTATCAATATTTGGGGCTAGAGCCTGAATAGCCAAGGTTTCCCACTTTGGATTAAAACTTGATCCAAACTATCCTTTTTTGCTTGCTCATCAGAAGAGAATACCATTTCATTTTGTCTCTTGATGGTTTCCAGCTCTATTGCTAATGCAATGTCCCATTTTGGTAACAGGAGTTGTCCACTTTCCCTCACCATATTTCTTCCCTCCTCTGGTGTAATTTTTTTGACATCAAATTCAATTTCTTTTAACACCACATGTTTAACTTCTTCATACTTGGAGGGGTGGAATTCACCTTTAGATTTTTTTAAATTTTCATGAGACTCTTCTCTCCTAATCCTTATCACAAAGTCCTTGAATTCTTTGGACTTAACAAATTCATCATCATAGATGAATTGAGAATAGGCTAGGGCCCTCGTATTGTAACATGCCCATTGTTCTACCTAGTAATTTTACTATGTTTTACCCACAAGTGAATAGATTATGCATCTAACATTAAAGATCAATAAACAAATTATTTTCCTTTGAATAATAAATGCACATTTGAAGCACAACCTTTCCAAACTTTTTCATTTGCATACTAAATAATTCCTTTCATTAATACAAGTAATGATGTTACATAATCTCAATATGACTTTTCTCGTTTAAAATTTCCATTGAGATGGATACAAGTTTACGTACATAGCTTCAACAAGCTTATTGAATATAGAAAGTACAAATGGTCCAGAATATCCTCCTCAAATCTTGGTTGCCATTGCATGAGGAGAAGCATCACTCAAGCGCTATCCACCAACCATAGACTTACTGTGGTCCCCCACACATCTACCTAACTGGTAAGATGGCCCTACCCTTTTATGAAGAGATTGGTTTGGTAACCTCATAACCCTAGCCTTTTCTGAGCATGGTGTTGTGTCCTACATATCTAAAGCTACCATACATTGGCTACAAACTTCATGTATGACATTCCTGCCTAGCATGTAAACCTAGATCACAATGAATTAACAGTGTAAATAGTGGCTACTTACACTAATTTTTCCAAAGAATTCATCACCCAATATTTTGAGCGAGATTCATCTATTTTACCCACCTTCCTAGCTCGATTTAGTTTTTGACCATTCATACTATATATCTAGGTTACCTCCTTTCCCATGGATCAAACTAACCCTAGGAATAACCTACTAACAACTCATACTCAAAATGACTTTATTACAAAGTGATTCTAGCAACTTCTTACTTTACGTTACATATGTCTAGTATAGACAACCTGCATATAGTGATGACAACTACATATAGTATAAATGCATTGCATTCATACACACTCCCATATATAGGGTACATACACATCTATATAAGTATAAACCAATATGATATGTTTCTCTAACATAATAAACAACCAAGAAACATGCATGCATGTACAAGCTTCACAACATACTCAAAACCATTCCTTTGCAACATAGTAATCAAAACTATTTAATCTTTCCAACATAAATGACAAAGGTATAGAAACTAGCATGCTTGTGTGAAAGCTCCAATTGATTAATCTCCCTTCCTAGCTCAATTACTCAAGCCCGCTTGCTACTTCTTCTAAGATTAACTTAATTCTCACTTCTAACCTCTCACCAATTCTCTCAACAATCACAAATGCAAAATAGCAAAGAAACTCTCCAACTCTCAAGCTCTCAACTCACTAGCACAAAAAATACAACAAAATAGAAACAAGGTAATCATATTGAAAAGTGTAGCATATGGTAGAATGAGCACCTCTATATATACTAAAATGTGAGCAACCAAATGCTACAAACAAGTTAATACTTTTTCCACCTTTTTATCCCCATGCAACGACTCATCAAACTAACTTACAGGTTTGCAACACTTAACAGTCCTCACCTTTCAAATGGATGAGTTGACTTGTTTCAAGGGACAATAAGACTCTTTTATTGAGTCAAATGAACAACAAGCTTATTAGCAAGTTTCCTATTTGGTTTGCAAATTGAATTCTTTCTTATATTTCTGCCAAGTTTACATTGATTGAGTCTCATGGCCATGATATTGCTTTTCCATAATTAAGTACAGTAAAAATACTTCTTACACATTCTATTTGCTTCTGTATTGGTGCCACATTTCATAAACTGATGCCCTTTAAGATGGCGCGGGTAAAGATTATTTCTACATTGTTATAAACTACATTTACTTCCTTTTCCAACGTATATACAATGCTTCCTATTTCATGTGTGCCTCTTAGAATTGGATGACTTGGTCTTATGTTTGTTTTATGCGTAGATTTCTACTTTGCAATGCATTAACAAGGCAACACCATATGAGCCCATGTTTCATTTAAAGTACTTTACTATTATTAGCCACAACGCTATGTATTGCGCTTTATAAATATCTCAAATGATTATCAATTATATATTATATAATATATATAAATATATATGTGTGTGTGTGTGTATCCTTTGTAATATATATATATATATATATATATATATATATATATATACTCATTTCACATGGTTATCAAATACATTTTAATTGTCGATTATCAAACATATATAAATAAATATATATTGAATAACATTATGTATATATATATAATTATATATGAATTTTTATTAATATATATATAGCTATATTATTTTATACATATATATATATATATACATATATATATATATACATATATATAATATATATACATAATATTATTTTAATACCTTTATAAAAACACACATACTGCCATATCCATCGATTGACATATATACTCAAAATGTGTGTGTTTGTATGTCATCTTAGTTCAATATATATACATTTTATTCATATTTCTCTTCGACATAACAATAAACACACAAGGAAGGACTTCCACTCGACATCAAGACTTAATCACATTCCTCAATCACATCATTCATAGGAAAAGATCATAACCCAACACAACATTCACATCCAAACCAAAGATCACGTACCTTTTCCCAAACTGACTTGACTCGACATAGACCAACTAGGGTGTGAGTGTGTGAATGCTCAGTTAGGTTGAATTAAGGGTTACCAGACCAATTTCTTCTCCTGAGTGTTACTTTCCCTCTCTTATGGAGGTTCAAACCTATTCTTGCATTCAGCTTAGTACATAATAACAGTAGTTAGCCAATCACAATATAATCATATGCATCACACATTTCATAGTAAGAATTATTATAAAACATCAAATTACATCAATCATTTATTCATCATATTTCCACTCAATATTCATAAAACACATTCATATATTCAAGCAATTCAATCAAACAAGGTAATAGTAAATAGGTAATAACACACGGGGTGTAACATATTCCCCCCCTTGTGAATCATCGTCCCTAATGATTATTAAGTATCAGAATGGACATAACATAAAACACAACATCACAAAACATCATTTTTTTTCAACAGTTTTCAAAATCTAGCAAGACTTGTGGAAACTTTTGCTTCATCTCAACATAGTCTTCCTTGAATGACATTGTGCTTATTCCTCAACATTGGAAGACCTTGCACAAAATCCATGCTAATGACTTGCCACTTACTTTTTGAAACTTCATGTGGATACAAAAGACCAGTATAATGATGATGCTTTTCCTTCACTCTTTAGCACTCTAAGGAACTTGCAACATCCCCTTTTATACCTTTCCAGAAATACAATGGCTTTACATCAGCCAACATCTTGGTTACACTAGGATGTCCTGAATATGGTGCATTGTGAACTCCTTTCCATACTAAGTTCCTTAATTCCCCAAAATTAGGTACATAAATTCTCCCCTTAAACCTTAATAAACCATTAGGTTCAAATTGATATCACTCATACCTTCAATCTTGTGGATTATTTGAGATTATTTACTTGACTAGTTCATAAAACTCGCCACCCTTATATTCTTGCAACACGACCTTTGAAGTCATTTGGATTGATACCATCGAGGAGATATACCTCCTATGACTTAGAGCATCGACAACTCGATTCTCCTTTCCCTTGATATAAATGATGTTGAAATCATAGTCATATATCAATTCCAACCACCTTCTTTTCCTTGCATTAAGATTAGGTTTGGTAAAAAAATCTTTAGACCATGATGACCAGTCTTAAGTTCAAATGGTTTTCCCCAACAGATAGTGTCTCCACATCTATAATGAATGAACAACTACTGTAACTCCAAATCATGCGAAGCATAATTTTGTTCTAAGGCTTCATCTTCCTTGACTCATAAGCTATGAATTACCCCTCTTCATTAATACTCCACCCAAACCTTCTCTTGAAGCATTGGCGATAAAGATAAAGTTACCATCCGGATCTGGTACCTTCAGTATCAGAGTCATGGTCAACTTCTCCTTAAGTAGATCAAATGTCGCTTGACATTTCTCTATCAAAATAAATATTTCAAACTACATTTTTTCAAAATTAACACATTATAATACCAAATTTCTCCATCAAAATAAATATTTCCAAATTTTATTATAATAAACAATCTAGAACAAATTATAATTAAAAAATAATAATTTATGAAAAAAATTAATTTATGATAATATTAACATGGAACCAATAACACATTGACATTAAAGTGAAAATAATGATGTATTGGTATGTTCTACCTCATATGAGATACAACATCATTATAATTGTGAATATAAACAATGATTTCTAAAACTTTTTAGTTCTTCTTTTCTTGACATCTTTCTAAATTTCTTCGATCTACTGCATTACACCATTGATGCATCAATTATTGTTAGACACTCTCATTAAGGCACATGACTAATGTTAGGGTTGTTAGTCATATATCTTTTATTATGTTTTGCTCCAAAATTCCTCTTTCAAATGTCACTATAATTGCTATAATAGTAAGGATTGTTTATCATAGTTTTGTCTTGTTTGATAAAGTTGTATGCAAAGTCTATGACACCAAAAATACCCCAAGCTTCCTTAATTGGTAACTCCTTGCAACAAAGACAAAGAATATCAAAAGATATCCATAACTCTTGTTTATAAGCTTCGACATTAAATAATGTTTCATTTTCTTCTCCCTTGTGTAAAGTATGTTGTGTGTGCACAAAAAAATTATCAAGCCAAAACTTTGATTATGTTCTCTAGCATGAGCATCCTTTAAATAATGACAAGAAGCTAAACAACTTTTTAGAGTTGAAAAACACAAGATTGGAAAATCTTTTGTTGAAACATCTTATAATTCCTTAAACATATTATTTTGTAATTTGTTTACAACTCTCTAATGAACCATCAATGCAAAGTTTTAATGATTATTTTTGTGAATCAACATAATCACTATATACATGTGAAATTGCCACAATTGCAACTCATGCCTATGAATAATGTCCTCTTTATTGGTAATATCTAAATAACCGTATTTGGAGGCATTAAATTTTTTAGATAAGTAACATGGGCCATCAACTAATATAACTTTTTCATAAACCACTTGCTTAAACTGTTTATAATGATATCAATAGACACCTCTAAAGATGTAGCATCAACATATTCTTCTTAGAATTTTGTATTTGAACATTATATTTGCAAACATGTGTAAAAAATTAAATTAAAAATATTCTTCGCCTTATCATATTATGCTTCTTGCTTTTTCATTTTTTATAAAGTCAATATGGGAGGCAAAAATACAACAACCCTTTCATTAACCCACCCTCTTGAAAACCACCTGACTCTATGAATTTGAAGATCTTGAATATTTTTATGTTACATGATTTCTCTAAAGAAATAAGTTCCTTGTCTCTTTTAATTGATTTTTGGACCCAATAATGCACCTTATTGGCCAATTCTCAACAAATATCAATTCAATTTTTTTAGAAGTATTTGATACAATAAAGCTCAATAATGAGCAATGCAATTAGCATCTAGATTAGACACATATTTTTCATTAAAAAAACATATCAATTTTTAGCACCAACCATTAATTAACATTGATAGAAATAACTCTCAAGTGCTTTTTTGACAACTCCCTCTCTTCCTTAAAAACATTGATTACATCATAAATTGTTTTCCTTTTTCATCACAAACATTTATGAGCTTTAATTTTTTTGAATTTGGCCACCCCAACTCTTATGAGTCTAAAAGGTTACATAGACCACAAGATGTTTCTTTAGACTACATTCTATACTTTCATCCAATATCAGAGAGAAAAAGAGATTATCCAATTTTGTATACATTTGTACCTCTTCAAGATACTTAGACATAAGAAATAAAAATGATTTACAATCATATGATTTGTGTATGAATTGTAGTTCTTATTCCTTGGCATGTTTGGTAATTGTAATGCCATTTGAAGAGACCAAGGATATTCTTATTTTGAGAGGAGTAGATCCCCTTCCACCATTGAGCAAACTAATTTCATAGTTGTGGTAACTCTTTCTTTGTTGTTACCATTAATATTTGCATTTGCTCTAATATAATAGGTTCTACTTTCTTTTCATTCTCACATGTTTGCTTTGTTAGTGAGATCTTATAGGTTTGAATTGACATGAGTAACTAATGAGTTAAGTTATAAAATAGTATAACCACTACTCGTTCCTTGTGATCCAATAGTGTTATGTGTTTTACAATATATGCATTTCATAACTTTTTTGTCTTTATATACTATGCATCTCAACCACTTAAACCTAATTTTTCACTTCTCTCAAAATTCTTGTTTTACTTCAATTTTTTTCCTTGTCTATACTATTTCTCTTGTTTGACATTCGTTGGCTCACTCTTCAGTATGCCCCAAATTTTTTAATTCTTCATTTAAATCAAAATATAAATTTCTTTCAATGTTACAACTTGAGATGTACTTGACCATGGAAAAAATACTTCATAGAAAGGTTTTTTTCCTTCTTCCAAACATTTTCAAATTATAGTGCCTACATATTTTAAAAATATGAAACAATTATATATTTTATTTAATTTCAATTAAATCTACAAAATTAGTTATAAATAAAATAGCTTAATATCTAAATTTACAAATAACATACTTTAATAATTAAAAAAATATTTTCAAAGTAGTCAAAATATAAAGAAGCTCATGTTCATCCTTAATAATTTCACCCCTTTTGTTGACAATCTAATGCACCCTAAGTAGAACCATAAAGAAGTTTATAGATCTTCTACAATTATTTATTTTTTTATAAATTTCATATCATGGAAAAATAAAAATTATAGTATTTATTAGTTTTTTTAAAAATAGATTGAGTTAGATTGATTGATTGAGAATTAAAATGAAGTGTTGCAAGACAATAATACAATCCATGGAGTTAAAAATGTTGATCTCTTTTATTGATTTTTTTAACATATCTTGATAAGAAAGGAAGAGTAAGAAATACTAATTTTTTTTGCTTTGTAAGACAAAATCAAAGTAAAACATAATTCTTTTATGTAATAGTATTTTCCTATCAATCCATAAAATCCATAGTACAAAGCACAATGCAAAGACATTAGGCCATCTAATCTTTCATAAGGAGGAGATGTGGCTTACAATACCTTATGTAGTGAATCAATAATTCCATTGATCGATGAGAGTTACACCTTATTAACATAATCTTTTTTTGCCTCTCACAACCTTGTAAAGAGTGGTGTTTCCCTTGAGCTCTCAACAAATTAAGATTATTATGCTATTTGTAGATTTCTCTCTAACTATTAGAAAAACTTAAGCATGACCTTTACCATTAGCATTAGAGAAGTCATTGAGATTCATAGATGGATCTCACAAGATTTATGGCATGAACAACTCTAATCACATATAAAGATAGTTTTTTGCTTGCTTATACTATTAAGTTTTTCAGCATTGAAACAAATTTGTCCTACATTATTTGACATTGTTCATTTTCTCTAATATAATAATATTAAATGGACAAGGTTTAAATTTCTCAAAAATAAAATAAAATAAAACATTAAATATATGTAGGGTTCAAGTCACCAACCAGGGGTTATTGTTGAATAAGATTAATAGAAGCAACTTTTTCCTATAATGTTGAAACCCTTATTACTTATGAAAATGCATCAAAATCAATTTTTTATAATGCTATTAGTTTAACATAGAAGAGATACAATATATTTTACAAGTTGCTTAAAAAATATATAAAAATGTTACAAGTAGAAATTCAATTATTTCAAGTATGAGGAACGTAAGAAGACCAATGTTTATATATGAAATTGCCATATGGAGAAGCTTAAGAATATTTAGAATTTCTTTTTTTTAAAATACTAAATACATCCTATGATAGATCATGGAGTATGATCCGAAATGTTAATTAAAAAAACTACACACAATTTCAATCCAAAAATCGAATCTGTCTAATTTATCATAGAATATATATATATATATATTCAAAAAACGTTTATACGACCATCAAATATAGGGCCCATTTGTAGCTTCACTAACCCAAGATATATATACACAAATCTTCAAAAACGCATATACGACCATCAAATATAGGGCCCATTTGTAGCTTCACTAACCCAAGAGCTTTGTTCAATTGAAAGAACAAAAATAAGTCTTTTAACTGAAACTTCTACCTGTAGTCGAATATAAGAGTCCGAAACAGTAACTCAAATAAAATGTACCCTCGGTATACCATTTGTTTATGGAGGAAGCTGAGTAAGACTCCATTGGTATAGCAGAGTACAATCATATTTGGAAATTCAGACCCCGACGGAAGACACCTTGAGCTAACCTGCTATGAGAGAACTCTAAAGCCTTGCAATAAAGCGTTCGGTTTAATATTCTTATTCTTGTTTGCAGCAGAGAATGGAGGTGGAGTTAGAGCCTCGAGTGAAGGCACTGCCCTACAAAATCAGGGGCATGTCCCGCGAATCCCCTACGCAGAAGGCACTTCATGTTTTGGACCCCGATCTCCGCACCCATTGGTCTACCGCCACCAACACTAAAGAGTGGATTTTGCTCGAATTAGAGGTACAATTCATTGTCTTCTCGGCTTATTTCTACAGGATTTTTCTTTTGTATTATTAGTGCATCAGTGCAACGCTCACACCTTCAATTCAATGGTAGTGTTATAACTTGTGCATTATTTTCTGAATGATTGGTTATCATTTCTAAACCCATGTTTCAGACTCAGCCACCTCGATCATCATGTAGTGGTAGAAGTGTCAATGTTATTTAGGATTCTTTCGAGGTTCTCACTTGAAAACAATCCTCTATTTTGTTATAAGATGTTGATTCCTTTTTTTTTCATTGGACAAGCCTCTCTTTAACTGGGGAGTGTACATTTTGCTTTTACATATAGCTTTTTGGACTGTGGCATATCTATTTTTTTAAGATATGGTGAATGCTTTTCTATTCAGAGCTATAAACATGTAGTTTTTATACCATAGAATTGTATCCCTCTTTTTAATAGGGGAAGGAAGACAGAACCCTCTATTATACATTACAATTATATAATGCAATCGTTTTCACGCTGGTTTGCATCGTAACCAACTGCTACCTCCATTTTCCCATATTCTGGGCACGAGGGTGTACCTGTGGGTTTTGAAATGGGGACCGCACTCACATTGGCTGGCGTGATGCCGCTGCTTCCCTGCTCTGAACCCTTTGCATTTTAATGTGTCGGGGGACCAAACTCGTAATTTTGAAGCTGTGCCGTTGTCATGATAGGTCTCCCCGCCTACTACTAAGTCAGAGACCTGCGGACGTTTGTATCCTTTTAAGATAGAAAGTATTGCACCTAGCACTTAACTGTAAGATTTAATTCCCATAATCAATATCAAGAAAGATCATATGAAAATACTAAACTGATTATCTGATGAATACATATATGTTTACACAAACAATGATTTTTAGGCCTACATATTCAGTAATGGTGAACCGTGATACTGATTGACAAGATTGGGAATCTCTCATTTGGAACAAAAATGGTATGACAATGTATACCCTTACACACAGATGCAAACTTGTATGCCTATAATCAGATTGGGTATATTATTTAGAAATAATGTATTTATCTGCACCAGGTTTATTTGACCATACAGTTTACAACAATCAAACATTTTAAGCCTAATATAAGTAAAATGGAGACCAACAAGGTAGAATTATGGTAATCCAACATCATCGCCTAGACCAAGATCACCTTAGGTTACAATAAAATGACAACATTTAGGTTCGCCTTAGAACTTTAATGTAAAATGATATACCCATAATTAATATTGGATAGAATTTATTGAGTTCTATGTATGTCATCAATTAAAACATTTGGTTGACAAACTATAACAATTAATGTTGTAACGCTTTATGTTATTACTATGAAAATTTACAAGGGTTCATGGTGTTAAACCCCAAATCATTGTTAAGGCTAAGATTTCCTTGGCATTAAGTGTTAGTGATAAGCACATTATTGATTAATGAAGATGGTCAACTCTATGATGGGAGCCTAGGAGATTCTCTCTAATTGTCTTTGCATTGCATCCACAACTTTCAGATTGAATTCCAAAAGTTTCTGTTGTAGGATTTGGGATTTGTTTTTCTCTCATCTTCCCATACTCCTTGTAGTAGATTTACCTTTAAGTTTTACAGTTTACTCAAATGCATCTTAATGATGACCTGTTTATGCTGCACAATATAGGTCTCAATGACAGGGTTTCAAAGATATGACATGACCCCATTTATGGACTATTGGAATCCATCAAGTGAGGAACATGAAGTTAATTTTTCCATTGTATTTTAATCTGAGCATAGATGTGTAGAGCATTTACTAAGATGCAACCAAGTTTAAATAACCCTAGTTTAGCCTTCACTTTGCAGACAAAGTGAGGCAGATAAATTTAATTGACAATTAAATAAAGAGGATTAATAATTGTAAATTACAATTGAAAAATGACTGTTGATGGTGGCCTGAAATTCCTCTGTATATGTTTGAAGAACATGTCTACAGGCTGTGAAGCATTAGTTGACTTGGTGCAAGGGATGGAAATAGCCAATTTGGAGGATTGAGAGACAACAAAGCTACAATCATGTTGTAATTGAGTGTTGGGGAGATTTCTAATGAAGTCTATTGAGATGAATTTCCATGGCAGTGAAAGGACTGGTAATACCTCATACAATCAAGGGTTCAAAATTGAAGGTTTAACATGATTTCAAAGAGAGCATCGACGAATGTAATCTTTAACTTGCTTTTGCACAGGTTAAGGAAAATAGCATTGAAGATGTAAGATATTATGCACCCCAAAATGCCCACCATAGAAGGTTTCCGCCTTAAGCAAAAGTTGATGAGTGAGTTTGGCAGGAGTCTGAAGTTGAGTGAGTCTATACGAACACCCAACCCGCAAGTTGTAGTCAAGGAAAGTAGTTGAACTATTGCCGAGTAGAAATAGACAAACTAAAGTGTAGGTTTGTGGGTAAGGGTATTTCCATTCATCATAGGTTACACATATGACATTCAATATACTAAGTTCTTGAAAGGAATGCTAAAAAGGTCGGACACTTTGTTGGTCACTCCCTACTTATAGCAGCTATATTAGTTAAAAAAAGAAACATGAGAGGTTAACAAATTGTGAAAAATACACGGGCAATCTTATATGGAAAAAATGAGAAAAGTGACAGAATTATTTTCTAGCAAATATCCTAAAGCCTTTAGAACTTCTTATGTAAGTTTTTTGATTTAGGATCAATTAAGGTTAGAGAGACTGGGTCAAAGTTGAACTGCTCCAAAATATGAGTGTTTTATAGGTATGACTGCAAAAATTTAAAAGCATTATTTTATTATATTTCAATTTGGAAGTTTTTCGCTAGTATTATGCCTGTTTACCAAATGAAATTGCTGAATGTATGAAGCCTAATTTATATGTCAATGCTGTATCTTAAATTGTGAATTCAATAATTGATGAGGATGGTGATTAGTGCATAGATTGGTCTCCTTATTGAGATGATAATGTTGTTGTTTCTTGAATGCTTTGGTTTATGTGTAGAATTCCTTGATGTAGGTGCTATAGCTGGAGATAAGTTTGTGACAAGGTTTTTTGAATGATAATCTATTGGATGTCCTCCCTGCTTAAATACAATGGCTTTGATACAGCATGAAGCATTGGTCTTTATTTGTAACGGCTATTACAAGTTAGAAAGAGCAAGCATAGGAATAGAGCAAAGAGCATATTTGAAGATACTAAATGCTTGGTGGTCTATCAAAGCTAAAGGTAAAGATGATCATTTAGGTCCTATCCTAGCTAACACGTCTCTAGGCATGTGAGATATCTCTTGTGATAACAAATGGAATTTTTTGCTTTGTCTTTTATACATTTTTCAAAATTCATTTCCCTTAGGTTTCAACCTTATGAGCAAACCGGGCTTTGCTTATCCACCTGCACTATGGGTACAATCCAAACACACCATGTAAGATTTTTCTTATTAATAATTTGATGGAGTGAAACACATGTGAATAATTATAGATATTTAACTATACAAATTGATACACCTTAGAAAACTCAATATTTGAGATGTTGGATGGACTAGGCTATTGAGAAATTAATGTGGAAAGTAGAATTACTGGATGGATGTTTTGCTATATGAATATTGATTCGGCTTTGAAGTTTGTGTTGGCAAAGTAGGTCAAGAATTGCTTGTAAATTTGCCCTGTATTCTTTCTAGGTCTTACTATAGGCTAAGATGTCATCCAGAAAGATAACAATATTGCAAAGATGGGGCCGGAAAAATGTTGTTGACAATGTGGATGAATGTGACGTGTTTTGGTGATCAACTAGTTGAAGAGGCGAAAATTTGACTTGAAGCTTGCCTTCAAGATGTCATCAAACTCTATGAAGATGTTTTGGTAATCAAAAGCCAAGTTGAGTTTAGGAACTATTTTAAAACCTAAAGTTGGTTGAATGTTATTGATCCTAGGAAGTGGGTAGTAGTTCTTTAGAAAGATTTTATCAAGGGCATGAATAATGAGTGCATCACTGCCACTCATTATGCTTGCTCTTGTGCAATAATAGAGCAAGTAATCTGCATGGAGGTGGTGGACTGAATCTTACCTTGTGTGAGGAATTGTTGATTTGGCACTCTATCTTGGACTCTCAATTGGTGTAAGGCATAAAATTAACGTGAATCAACTTCAAAAGAGGAATTCCTTTGGTTTCCCCAAAAACATTAGAATATGCATCTAAAATAGACTTTATTGAAGATGGTGGGAGCTTATCATAATTATTGCCTTAACAAATAATATGCCAGAAGCTTTATGCAAATTCACATCTTTTTCAATTTGCTGACCAAAGAGCATATGATTATAATACAAGATTTAGACATGTTATTGTCATTGTGCAGGCAATAGTATTTGTGATATGCATTAAAGATTGCCTAGCGGTTGTGCTGATAAGGTGCATTGAGTACTAGAATGCAACAGTCAAGTCAAGTGACAGCACAGTTTGCATGGCTTGAATTGCTCAACAACAAATGTCATAGAACACTTGTGGGACACAAGTGTGAGTTGTCCTTTGTTTTTGAGTCATCCATATTGGTATGGGTTCACTGTAGTTGACAATTGAAATTCATCCATCAAAATTTTAAAATCAGGTTCTTTTGACTGCCATTATCCAGTGTTAACTAAAGGTATCTATCCTTCATTGAGTAAAGAGAGCTTCTATAATGTTAGTAGAATAGTCAATTACTATAGGGATGAGCTGAGGAATAGTATTATTGGGATTAGATATTGGAATATTTGAACCTTCAGGTTCGCACTTTTGATTTAAAACAATCATGAAAATCATGAAAATTTCTTTAGGTTGATATGATTGACTATACTTCTTAGTTCATGAGACTAAAGAACTTAAGACATGTTTTTAGTCCCTTTAAGGTAGAATTGGACAAGGCTTAGAGATGATTTAGACATCTTGAGGCCATATGGATCGAAGAACAAGTGCTAAGTCTAAGCTTCAGCATTTTTTTAATATATTATATATAGTTAACAAAAGGTACAGGTGACACAATATGAGTCATTTCAGCCATCAAAGCAAACAGCTAGCACAGTCCATAAACAAAGTAGGACAAAAATGAACCAGCAAGGCTTATCTACAAATGACACTTGGTTTAGCCAGAACAGATATGAGACCAATAACCATCAAAGTACTGTATCAAAATACCTTATCCAAGATTATGTATTGTTCATGGCTGTAATACCCATCCCCAAAAAGAACATATTATATTCATCAAGTCTAAACATCATGAAGATTCTTCAACAATATTAACACCATCAGAGAGCTGATTGCTACATTCCTGTTCATTAACATCAATTAGGATCAACACATTGATAGGTTGGGGAGGGGCGTGTGAGCTAACATAGATTCTCCCTGTCGTATCAGCAATAAGAATGGTACTGTCCGATCTAGAATTTGAAATGGGATCCATAAATTCTTCTTCAGTCTCATTGTCCTCCAACCATCCAGTGTTCTGATCAATATTTGGCCACAATTCAGCTTGGATTACATCAGACTTCTGCTATAACACTTTGCCATGATCCATCAATTTGTAGAAGTTGCTTTTAGAAATCTTTAGTTATGGTAACCTGCAAAACAATGTATGAGAAGGTGAGCTCCCAACAAGAGTTAGTAAGCGTCCTTCGTTTTCCTTGGAACACCTCATTATTCCCAATCTTCCAGAAATGCCATATAATTTCAGAGGATAAAGTAGGCCACACTCTATTAATGATCCTGTCAAAACATTTCACAAAACCAAATAAAATTTCACACCAAAAAATACTGTTTTTGCATTCCCAACCTCATCTATCCCCTAACAAAACAGACCAGCAACATTTAGCAAATTTACAATAAAAAAACAAAATCTCAATGGTTTCAACAACTCCTAACAAACTCAACAAGAAGTTTTTAAAAAATAATCAACAATCTAAAACATACTTTCTTGGGCTCAAGTCAACTAGATCACAAGTGACCAAGGATAGACTTCCAGTCTTTAATATAAAGAGAGAATTGTTGGAGAAGGTTAAGCATATCAAAAATCTCGAGTATCAATCAACATTTTGTAACATCTCTTGCTTTAACCTTCATCAGAGAATTTCCATTCGCCCATGTAATATTATTCAAGATTTCTGTGTTAAAATTTAGTTGAAGAGTCAAATTCACACCATACAAAGACTTTTTAAGAATGAGGTAAGTCTTCTTCTGTGTAGCAGGAATTTGCAGCTTGTCATGTAGTTCTTCCTAGGAAACTAGGAAACCATTGCTAAAAATGCCCCCAAACTCTTTATAACCTTTAGCATCCCAACCCTTAGTAAAACAACTTCTAGTAAGGGCCAAAGGCTTATTGTTGAAGACCAAGTTCCACAAGATAGGCCTATAACTGACAAAGGTTCCCTTGTCCCTAAAAATGCCTCATGCCCACTAATTAAATGCATAATAGATTAACAAGCTCTCCAAATACTGCAAAAAATTGAAGAACCATTAGGCTTGACAAAGTTTTTACCAAACAGAATTTCATGGTGGTGTAAGCCCTTCCGCAATTCATTTTTCTTTGTTAGATGCAAGACAGATATTATATCTTACTAAAATTTCCAAAGCCTAAGATCATCTAAAGCTAGAATAATTCATTTAATGGCTAGGGCTATACCCTGAACTTTGAGATCTTTCAACCCCAAACCAGCCAATTTCTTAGATAGATAGCACTGATTCCGTTTGATAGTATGCCTTTTTCTATTACCTTTCCAATCCAATCAAAGAAAAGACTTGACCATCCTTTGTAGAATTTCAACCTGGGAGCTACCAAAAAATCAAGCAGAGGCATAATAATAACTGAAAGAAGAAAGGACCTTTTGACAAAGTTGGGCTCTACCTGCCAATGGTGACAAGTGTCCTTGCCATTTGTATTTTATGGTAAATCCAATCTCACATATCTGATATCCTTAAGGGAGTTTCAATGGCAAAAGGAATACCAAGATAATGAACGATTTTGCTAGGCCTGCCCAATCCCAACTAAGAGTTTCAAACCGTTATGGAGGAACAAAAATTCCAGCTAAGCACTATTGACTTCTAAAAGAAGTCTTCAAGCCAAAGGCTAAACAATGCATAGTCAGTAATCCTAACAAATTGTAAAACTTATTTTCTCCAGAGAGTGGAAACAAAGTCACCTCATTAGCAAATTGTTTATTCAACATCTCATTATGTTAGGAAGAAAAAGGCCTTTAATAGTAGGGCCAATGACATAGCTTTTTAGAATATAGTGAAGGGCTTTAGAGGCAATTACAAATATGAAATAAAGCAAGTGCAAGAGGATACCCTTGTCTGATAGATTTATGAGGAAGAAATGGTTTGGTTAATTCTCCTCTACCTATGCAAGTGTGTCTTTAAAGAGAATTTCCACCATCCTACATAATTTATTAAGAAAACCGATCGCTTGCATCATCATCAAAATAAAGGGCCATTCAATTTTATTATAAGCTTTCTCAAAATTAAGAAGAGCCATACAAATTTTTTGTCTAAATCTTCCATCCCAATTCACACCTTCCCCACTAAAGACAAGATTCTCAAGAATATATCTTCCTTTAATAAATGTTGTAAGAGTGAGGGAAATAACTTTAGGTAAAATAGACCTTAGCATAATGGCCAATGTTTTAGCCATGATTTTATAAGATATATTTTTAAGAGTAATTGGCCTCCAATTCTTAATCAATATTTTGCCACCATCATTAGGAAGTAATTTGATTACACTTCTATTAATTTCCCTCCCCAATGTAACTCCGCTTATGGTTTCTTCATAGACTTCAATTAAATTAGGATCATTCCATTCCAAGATTTTCTTCTAAAATTCAAATTGTAAGCCATCTCAACTAGGTGATTTCCCATTTTTGAAGGATTTTATTGCAATACTTTTGTCTTCCATAGAAAAATATTTATTAATCTCACCCGCATCTTTTATGCTAATTTTATTTGGTATAATTGTCCTGCAAAGTTCTCTAGCTGTTAAATTTTCAATCCCACAATTGAGAGAAAAGAGATCCATATAAAAATTCTTAAATGCAACTTTCACATCCCCTTGCCTATCATGTACAATACTATTTATTTCAATGGAACCAATCTTGTCTTCAACAAACTTTGTTCTTGGTAGATTGAAAAAATATTTACACCCTTTATCACCCCCTTTAATCCAATTAGCCTTAGCTCTAAGCTGAACACCTTGAGTAATAAAGTTTTGATGACATCTCCATTTATGCTTGACCTCAGCCATACTATTTTGAAGATTAATATCAAATGGATTCCTCTGTAGAGCCTCTTCACACCTAGCCAAGTTCAAGATCAACTATCCTTCTGTCAAGAGCCTTTTCCCAATTGTACTGAAACTTTTTATAACCGCTAGTGAGATTCTCCCAAAAGGAAATGACAGAGGCAGAAGTTAGAATACTCTCGTGAATATTTCTTATTATTTGAATTTCATTGGAACAATCTTTATCCCCTAATAGGGAAACATTCATTTTTTACAAACTGTCTTTGAACATTGTAGAAGCATTATTATTCCCAGTACATGTAACAGTTATTTCCATAGGTTTATGATCAGACATAGTTTGAGGGATAACTTTTACACAATCACAACTTGTTTCCTTACAATTCTGAAAAGCATTTTTATTTATATAAAATTGTCAAGCCTAGATAGACTCTTTTATAACCTTTCTGATTATTGCACTAGGTATACCTAATGCTCTTACAACCTCGCTTAGACTTCTCTAGAGGATACATTAAGCAGTCTTTTATATATAGACTAGAAGAAAAGTTATTACCCATCTAGGGAAAGCTATTGCCACCCCTTTAGCTTCCTTTTAGTTTTGTTCAATCATATCCACCAATGATTTATTGAATTCTAGGTAATTTAGAAGAAATCCATCTCCAAAATTCATACCTCTCTGTATAATTGTTTGAAGCATACAAAGACACAATATCAAATTTCATACCACTATTTGTTGATGTTAGCAGCTTCGGGTTCAATTCTTCCAGCCCCAATTGAAGATATAAATTATAAATTATTTATATGTGTAAATGGCAACATTATTTTTGGACGACTTCCTTGCATCATTCTTCCTTGGCCGACCTTCATTGTAATTCATTATTATTAATTGTATTTATTTCTTGGTGGCCGACCTAGTTTATTGAAAGGGTGCGACCTATGTAGCAATGTATTTATATGAGGTCATTTCCTCTCATTTGCACATGAAGCAAGTTCGATCTCCTTCTCCATTAAGTGCGAGCTCTTCAAGAAGAATAGTGCGAATTCATAGAGGAACAGATTGTGTGTTTATTCAAATGCGAATTGAAGGTCAGACTACTAGTTTGTGTTACAGCCATTGCTGATGCTGATCTTTGGCCTTGAGTGTGGCCTCTTTGTAATGTAATTTGATGCCATTGCTCATATATATAAGAGATATAATTGTTGCTGGGTTTTTCTCCCTCAAGAGGAGGGTTTTCCCAGGGCATCTGCTGTGTTATTGTGTCTGATTTTAAATTAATTTTCTGTGCATTACATCTGATCATAAAACTAATATGGTATTAGAGCAGGTTTGAAGAAGATCTTGATCAGATTGTTATTACAGCGATACTCTTTACTCTCTTTCTCATCGTTGTTTACTTCTATCTCTTCGTCAAGATGGTGATCGGTCTTAAGCTTGAGGATAGACTTGAGGGAGCATCTAATTTCACATCTTGGAGATTCATAATTATGCTCTCCTTGGAAGAAAGTGAATTGGCTGAGTTCGTGGAGAGCAAAGTTTCCGAGCTTGCTGATGAGGAAGAGAAGATTCAGTGGAAGAAGAAAGATATCAAGGCAAAGAATATGTTAGTTGATTCCGTGAAGGATCATATCGTTCCTATTGTCTCCAAGTTGAAGATGGCAAGAGAGATGTTTAAAACTTTGGAGATGTATGAAATCAACAACACAAGTCGGGCACTTGCATTAAAGCAACAACTTTATCATGTTAAGATGGCAGAAGGAAAATCTATCATCGCTTACTTAATGAAGATTTCCGAATTGAGAGATCAGCTCTCTTCTATTGGTCATTTTGTTGATGTTAAGGATTTGACCATGTTGGCTCTTAATGGTCTTCCTTCATCTTGGGAGTCTTACAATCAAGGAATTAGCGCGAGATTGAAACTTCCCAAGTTTGGTCGTTTGAGGGTGGATTGTATTCAAGAGGAGTCTAGGTTGGTTGCGAGAAGTATTGGTCGAAGCTCTACAAATGAAGACATTCATGTTCTTTCCGCTCAATCCTCGAAGAAGAAAGGGAAAGGTGGAAAGAAAGGATATTTCAAGAGGAATAGAGATAAAGGGTTAGATGGTGCTCCCGCATTCAAGAAGAAGTGGGACCCCTCCAAAGTCCAATGTTTTCGTTGTGACAAGTTTGGTCACTATGCAAAAGATTGCTCAACTAGGCCTAATCAACATGCTTCATTTGCGGATGTGGATGAGATCTCTCCTCAAAAGGATTCTAGGGAATTTCTATTCTAAGCCATGGACCTGTGTTCAAGCTGTGAAGGTTGTGTGTTGATCCGTGTGCAAGAGTAGCGTATCTTACTGCGTCCAGTATTTGCATCCATCAGAATATTTAAAGAGATAAGTATTCTTTGTTTTCTGAGTTATATCATTTATTTGAATCCTGTAATTAGTAAAGAGAGATAGTGGCTTCTCTTGAATTGTGTTCTCTAGCATAAGATCCTTTGAAGATTTCATTTATTGCAAGTTATTTCATGCTGGCTGTGAAGATTTCTGAGTGTGACTCTGAAATAAAAGAATTACAATTTCGATGGTGATTAGCTAGTCACATCGATATCATTCTCTAATGCATGAATTGTGATAAAGCCTTGAACTCTTGGAGAGAGTTGGTTCTAATTGCTAATTGCATAATGCATTCAAGAAATCTGTAGTTGTGCATATTATCTTTTGTTGTGCTGAGTTTAGCACTCTCGAGAGGAGTAAAAGATGGAAGAAAGAGTTATTTCAGAATTCAATAAAGATAAGTTCTTTATCCCTTCATTCTGATCTTTTGATATTTGCTACATGTTTCACTTGTAGGTTGATTTCTTTATTCATGTTTTAATATTGTTCATAACACTCTTATGTGTTCATGCTATAACTTGTCATAGTAAACCTTGTATGATTCTAGCCTTGATATTTCTTTGGATAGTTATAAACTGTTTGTAATCTCTCTCTATATCGCTTCCAGGATGGATAGAGAAGTAAGAAGGTGATGAGAGATTGCTTAGTGATGAAAAGCTTGAGGCATCTTGTGAGGAAGTCATGCCGACCAAAGAAATGATTAAGCGTGAAGTCACAATTTGCAGCCATGGGATTGAGTTGGTGGCTAGAGGGAGCTCACTTCCAGAAGTCTTCTTTGCAATCTCTGAAGTAGGGATCAAGAGGGAGTTTTGTAACTCACTGAGAAGAAGTGAAGATTACTGTATTGCAAGGCTAGGTGCTAAACCCTTAGAGGATCCCTTTAGCTGTTGAGATCATAATTGCTCAAGACTGTCATCTGGATTTGACATTGGTAGCTCCGCAAACCTATTCAGAATAGTGTGATTTGGGATGAGGTCGAGGAGGACTATCTTGAACTCTCTATAGTACCAGAGGTGTGCACTGAGGCAAGTGTTGCAGGCAATCTTGGACGAAGAGGTCAGAAGGTTGATGCAAGTGCTTGAAGATTCAGAGGGAGCCTACTGAACCTGAAGAAGATGGTAATCTAGTTGATCTTGGTTCTTTATGTTAATTTATGGAAACCAATTTCCAAAAGCTTAAGGAGGCTACAGCTAGTTTAGATCTAGTGGATCCTACTATGTACAGGTTAGTTGATTGGATCATTGATGTATCTATACTAGACCAAATTGCAGTAAGTGCATTTTGTCAAGTTCATGTGTGAACCAAGGCAAATACTTCTAGTTGTAGCGAAGCATATCCTGAGATACTTGTGTGGCATAGTTGGATATGGGTTGAGATATTATGCAAGTGTGGATCTGGAGTTGCATGGCTATACTGACTCTGATTGGGCAGGGAGTGTTACTAATCGGAAGAGCACCTCTGGATGTTGCTTTAGTTTGGGATCTGCTATGATTTCTTGGTGCAGTAGGAAACAGTCATCTATAGCATTGAGTACAACAGAGGCAGAGTATATTGTAGCTTGTGTGGCAGCTCGGGAAGCAATGTGGCTTCGTAAGCTCCTTGCAGGATTGTTTAGACAATCAATGGAGCCTACTATCATTCATTGTGATAACCAGAGCTGTGTGAAGCTTTCTATCAATCCTGTGTTTCATGACAAAACCAAGCATGTTGAGATCAAATACCATTACATCAGAGATATGGTATTGAGGAAAGCTATACAGTTAAGGCATATCAACACTGATGAGCAGACGACAAACATTCTCACCAAGCCTCTCTCTAGGATAAAGTTTGTGTACTTTCGAGATAAGCTTGGTATGGTGGAGAATACAGCCTTAACTGAGGGGTCTCAGTATTAGTGATCCTCATTAATGAGTTCTTCTTTGTGAGAGAAGTTCGAGGTCAAATCCCTTGATTAATGAGTTCTCTGTGAGAGAAGTTCGAGGTGAAATCCCTTGATTAATGAGTTCTTCTCTGTGAGAGAAGTTCGAGGTGAAATCCCTTGATTAATGAGTTCTTCTCTATGAGAAAAATTCGAGGTGAAATCCCTTGATTAATGAGTTCTCTATGAGAGAAGTTCGAGGTGAAATCCATGGTGGATGTCATGTGTGTGACTCCATGACAACATCACATGAGAGAGTCCGTGATGATTTTCTTGTACTTGTGTTTTCACCCTCTGGGAGAGCCATGGTGAAAGTCATGTTGAGGTGACAATATCATGCAAGTGATGAAAACTTGTACATACCATACATGGTTGTAGCCATTATGGTTGATATCATGTTGAGGTGATATTTGATATCACGATGAGGTGATATCCTTCCTTTCCACATTTGGGTGTAGGCATTTTGTAGACATCATGATGAGGTGATGTCATGTTGAGGTGATATTTGATATCACGATGAGGTGATATCCTTCCTTTCCACATTTGGGTGTAGCCATTTTGTAGACATCATGATGAGGTGATGTCTTATGCAGTTGGAAGTATTTCTCCCTAGCTGAGAGGGAGTGTTGATGTTAGCAGCTTCGAGTTCAATTATTCCAGCCCCAATTGAAGATATAAATTATTTATATGTGTAAATGGCAACATTATTTTTGGACGACTTCCTTGCATCATTCTTCCTTGGCCGACCTTCATTGTAATTCATTATTATTAATTGTATTTGTTTCTTGGTGGCCGACCTAGTTTACTGAAAGGGTGCGACCTATGTAGCAATGTATTTATATGAGGTCATTTCCTCTCATTCGCACATGAAGCAAGTTCAATCTCCTTCTCCATTAAGTGCGAGCTCTTCAAGAAGAATAGTGCGAATTCATAGAGGAACAGATTGTGTGTTTATTCAAGTGCGAATTGAAGGTCAGACTACTAGTTTGTGTTACAGCCATTGTTGATGCTGATCTTTGGCCTTGTGTGTGGCCTCTTTGTAATGCAACTTGTTTCCATTGCTCATATATATAAGAGATATAATTGTTGCTGGGTTTTTCTCCCTCAAGAGGAGGGTTTTCCCAGGGTATCTGCTGTGTTATTGTGTCTGATTTTAAATTAATTTTTTGTGCATTACATCTAATCGTAAAACTAGTACTATTCTCAAGAATAACCCAATCAAGCCTGCTGCAAGGAGAATGTAATGTCCCTTTTTGAGGCGAGCAAGGAAAATAATGAGAAAAGAAAAATACTTTATTATTTTTGGCTTTGGTGCTCAAAGAGGGGGTTAAATGATATTTATTATGATGTTTGGAGGAAGCAAAATATTTTATATATTTTTATATGTGCTTGGGCGGCCCCTTTTGAAGAAATAAGGTGAAAAAATAATAATAAAATAAAATAAAAATAAAAAGACAAGTTGGCGCCCAAAAAAAGGAATAAAAAATAAATTAAAAAGCAATTTTAAATTGCAAAATTGGCGCCCAAGTTGGGTTGGCCAAATTGGGAGGCATAAGGGAGGATTGATATAAATACAAGGTCATTCGGAGGCATTTGGACATCATCAAATTATCTCTGCTTTTATGATTTGCACTCTGGCGAATATTCTAAGGACGAAAACCCTTAAGAATATAGGAGTTGGACGAAAACCTAGCTCTTCAATGGAGGACTCCATGATGGAGGTTCACATGTGCTTCAATAGAGATTTTTGACAGTTTCATGCTTAGATTTTGCATCAACATAGGCAACTAGTTTGGAGGGGCGAAGTTGGGCAAGTTGGAAGGTATTCTTTAGATTTTTCATGGGTTGCAAATCCTATAATCAGACCAGTAGGCCAACACACCCTTATGGTAAGGTTTAGTAGTCATTTTTTATCATGTACTTGCATTTTACTTGCATTGGTGTGAGCTGGAGCAATTCACCTAGCTAGGGTTAGGGTAGGAGATCACTTTCATTGCATAATCTGGGGTTTCTTCATATCAACAAACTTCTTTATTTGCTGGGCATGTTTGTGTTGCTGATATGTGGTTGTCATTGATGTCAACACTATTGGAATTAATGTCATTAGAGGTTGTATAAGTCAAGGATATTGAGAAAATTGTAATAAAGAAAGTTGTGGGTTGTCAAGTTCAATTTGGCCAACATGCTAATGGCTCATTCAGTATGTTGATGATTAGAGGTTGTGGATTAAAGGGTTTGTTGTCGAGTATATCTAGTTAATCCACGTTAAGTTTTAGAGATCCGCATGAAGATTTGATCAAGTTATGAGTATCTGTGTTTAGACAGTTTTTCTGTTGCTTCAGTTGGTGTTCCTGAATGAAGATGATATGATTCTGGTAACGTGAAGTGTTGCGGATGCTTCTCTGGTGATTCATGATGTTTGTGGATGTTTCTACATCATGCTCTATCTTTGTTGCACGTCCGCATTGATCAGTGTGCTTGTGATTGGAGATTTTCTCTTGCATGTTCATGTTTTTCATGTTCTTGGCCGACAGGGTGATTGGTAGCGTGTTGTGGATCTTCGAGGAATAATTATTGAAGGTGTTTCGTGTTCAAGGATATTATTTTGGGTCTTCACTATGTTGTGGCCGACTTTGGTTGATTTGCATTGCTAATTATTTATATTTTGGGCTGACAGTTTGTATTCATTTTATTTTATTGAAGCTGACTTGTAGGTGATGTTATTCTTGGTTGCGGATATATATGAGCGATTGTTTTATTATTTGAAGAAGTGTGTGTGATTGAATTGTGAAGCGAAGTGTGCGAACAAAGTTCTAATCATTTGAAGGTAGAAGTAAAGAGTGAAGAGTGAGCAGATTTTTTGTGCTTAACTAGAACCGTAATCAAGCATGAGTAGATGCTATTTTCTCAGTTCAATCTTGTGGATCTAATCCAAATCTTTCTGTAAGACAGTGAGTCTTCCTTGGGCAGTAAGCCTTGTTGTAATTGAGTAGTGAGCTCTAGGCAGTGTACTTGAATGCATGTGCATTCCCATTTATTCCTTTATACTTTTAACAGGTTATAATTTTGTGGACCGACCTCCATCGTGGTTTTTCCCCTAACAGGGTTTCCACGTAAAAATCTTGGTGTTATGTGTGTTTCTGATGTGTTGGTGATTTATGCTTTCATGGTTATTAATCAGATTTGAGAATAAGGTTAATAAGTTTAATTAGTTTGAATTTCTGAGACAACTGATTCACCCCGCCGCACCCCCCCCCGCCCCCTCTCAATTGTCTGCCTTTGTGTTGCCAACAGTTTGGAGCCCATTTCATTGTGACATTACATCAATAAGTAGGTCTGATTTGTAGCAGCAAACTGAACTTTGAATATCAGAATTTTGGCATGTATTGGTGGATGTCTTGGTGATCTATTGTGCTGTTTTCATACTTGTTCATGATTTAACAAATCTGCTATGAGTTTGATGTCATTGGGATGATTGAATGCTGCTGTTAATGCATATATAAACTCAGAAATTTTTATCATTAAACTAGGGTTTGAGTAGATGTTTAAAATCAGAAAACTAGGGCATAATTTTGTGTTGCAAAAATCAGAAAAAATTGCATATATATTGGTTGGGATATTTCACTGGTATCAGAGCTTGTATCTTGCTAGCCTGGAGGGTTAGATTGTATGATGCATTCCGAAGGTGTTGATATATAATGGTTGCTCATGAAAGGCACCTCGCACTTCCATAAGAGGTTAGAAATGATCTCTTCTTTGGTTGCTATGTGGAGTATTGGAGGGACAATAGCAAGCAAAAGAAGAAATAGAAAAAGTGTGAGCAGCCAAGTGTTGAGGACATCTTGAAAGAAATTATGCTGTCACAATAGAGATTAGCTTGTAGCTTGCAGCAATATAAAGACTCCCTATCAAGACAATCTAGGAATAAATTTTTTTAGAATGATCTATGAAGAGTTTAACAAGGGTTCTAAATTAGTAGTTATTGATCAACCTATAGGTGGACACGGTTCTAGAACAACCAAGTGAACATGGTTAGTAGTCATTGAAGAAGAGCATGTTGAAATTGTCCAAGTGATAAAAGAAGATATGTTTAAAAGTGCACTTCAACCCTATGAGGACAAGGATAAAGGAGATTCACCTATTGAAGCTACAAATGAAGAGCACATGAAGATTGATGAAGATATCGCCATGAAGATTGTCAAACCAGCCATGTTAGAACAACTACATGAAGGTATGGGTTCTTCTGATGTTTCATTAATTGAGTCTAGCCTTGCTTTATCACCTTCACATCATCTTGGCAAGGAATCAAATTGTGGTTTAGGTGTTGTTGAGAGGGATGTTGTTCATACATATGATGGCAATTCAAAAATTTCAGTATGTAGTGAACAAAGTGAATTGGATAAGATTGATTTAACATTGCAAGATATGGAAGATCACTTGGAAGTTAAGGAGGTGATAGTTGTACATACACTTTCTAGATGAGCTCTTGAGGAAAAGCATGATGTAGAAGATTCTACTCAGTACTTCGATGGTGACCCTTTGGTTGAGCATGATAATAACTTAGTTTTTACACATGGATGTATTAAAGAAGAGGCCATGAGGGAAGCTGATTTGAAGGAGCATGATCTTGAGGACCAATCAGAAATCTTGCATGGAGGTGTTGGGTCTCATAAGCCACATCACTTAGAAGGACAATTGAAGGTAAATGAAGGTAAGATTGTGGCAGCCTTAACTCATTTTGATCATGTTCATAAGATGATGGCAGGTTTGTGTTGGAAGGCTCTAGGGAAGCATGAAGGGATTGAAGGAGGTCTATCTTTTGATGACTTGCACAAACTCAAGGAGGCTTTGGTGGTAGTAAAATCAAACTACCTACACCTACTTGTGGATAGAGATCATCTCCTCACTCTAGATAGGATTTATGTTGATGAAGTGGATAAGCTCACCTTTGAGCTTAAGGACACTATGGACTCTTGGAAGAACACTCAAAAGGCCCTTCGAGAATTAGAGATTCAAGTTGATGAGCTTTGTTTGGAGTTGAGCTTGGCACATTCTTCAACATCAATAGCAGAAATTCAGTCTTCCATGGCAGCCACATCCAAAGAACAACAATTCAATGTGAAGATTGTGAAGAGTGGACATGAAGATATAATTTGCAGCCACATGACAAGTGGCACACTTGGTTTTCAGCTAGATACATCTCTTGGACCAGCACTTGACGATGGGCAATTAGCAAAGGATGAAGACTTGTTTGAGTCCCTTGAAGGCACTACAAAGAGGTATAATGTAAGTTCTAATTTTCTGTTTTATGTCTGTAGTCATATTTCTGTGCATAACCATGAGATAGTAGCCATGTCACATGAGGGGAATGGTGTTGAGGGATCTCCCAATGTTGGCACTCAAGGTGTGAGTATTGAATGTAAGGAATGTATTGTGGATTCAAGCCACAAAGGTTCTGATTTTGTATACCATACTATGGAAGATGTGAAGAAGACACAAGATATGTGTGAAGGGTGGTTGCAAAGAGCTAGGAGAGCGAAAATGTTGGCTACCCAAACAAGACAACACCTACAGGAGGTCAAGGAATATTGCAATCATCTAGATCATGCAAGGCAACAAAGGGATCATATCTTAGATCACTATTTTTTCCAAAGGAGGAATGTGTAAGGGTTGAGCATGCAGGAGATGAGCCTCTTGAGGTCAGCAAGGAAGAAGAACATTCAGATTTGGGTGGAACATGAAAAGAGTTATGATTCAGAAAATTTTGTTTGTACACATAGTTGACATCATGAGGATCATGAGTTACCTCTTCTAGAGAAGCTATTGAAGGCTCAAATCATAGATGTGGATGGGAAAGTTGAGCATACACCTTTTAGACCAACCAATGACATGATGTATACATGTATAGGTGGAGACATTGGTGGTTCAGATTTGGTTGAGCCTTTGTCCATTCATGGAGAACTTGAGGAGTTAACTTGTGATGAGATACAATCCCATCATATGGATGACTCTTTGGTGAAGCATAAGGCTGCCCTACTTTTAGGACTTGTGGCACACATCATGGATGCAAATTCAAATGAATACACTATGGAAAGGTATGATAACTGTTCTAATTTTCTAATTTGGAACAATGATCTTTGGGTTATGCATAATCTTGAGTTGGCTGCTCCTAATCATGAGGATGATAGTAAGAAGACTTCTTCTATTGTTGGCACTCATTTGGGAGACAAATATGAGGTCTTATTTGTGTGTCCAAGACACAAGGGGATCAAGTTAGTATGGCATGTCATGAGAGAGGGAAAAAAGATCCAAAGTATGTGACATATGAGGAATGAGCCTTGTATGGTGGCCAAACAAGTGGAGCAATCAGGTTTGAGGTATGATTCATAATTCTTTGTTTGTACACGTAGCTTGCTTTATGAGGATTTGGAGTCACCTCTTTTGGAGAGCCATTTGAAGGCTCACTTCATAGACTTGGATGGCATTATGGAGCATAGACTTTGTGGATCAGCCACTAGTATTATGCCTTCATATGTAGATGGAGATATGGGTAATGTTGATTTGGTTTGCTCTCTAATCATTCATGGAGCACTTGAAGAGTTTGTTGGTGATGAGTCTCATCATGTTGATGACTCTTTGGTAGAGTATGTTGCTTCTCTATTTCAGAAATTTGTGATGCATGCCATGGAGACACTTGCCTTTATTGGGCATACTTGGGAGGTGAAGTTGCACTTTGTCACAAGATATGGAGGTATTGCCATAATGTTTGGCTTTGAGTTACTAATGTTTGTGTTCCAGCTGGATTATGTCATAGGGGTTGGGAAAAATCATGAAGATCTTGGCCTTCCTGCCCTAGTTCATGAGGATCCACTCCATTCTTTGCTAAGGGATAACTGTTTTTCCCTATTGCACATTGAAATCCTGTAGGCTACTTGGAGGACAACAACTCTTTGGGTGTTTTGGAGAGATTTGGATCATCACTCCATTATTGGGGAATGGCGTGTGAATGATAATCTATCATCATATGACATTGGCAATGATATTTGTACTCAGTTGGGTCTGATTTTCAGTTGGGAGGTTGCTGTTTTGATTTATATCAGCAACATAGGAGGGGCTGATATGTTCTTCTATGCACCTACAGTGGGCATCTTGCACATTCATGAGGAATCCTTCGAAGTTGGAGAGTTGATTGATGTTGATAGCTCCTTGAAGTACATCTATCTCCTCAATTTTGATAAATATGGTAGTATAATGATGTTGCACCCCAAATTAAAATTTTTGCTACACTTAGGCATTTTGAAGAAATGAGTAAAAGTCTTGTCAAAATTGTCAAAAAAAGTCAAAATTGGGGTTTGCATGTTTTGCATGAGGGGTAAAAACTTAAAATTTTTAAAACCTGACGATTTGGGTCCGCTTAGAGTGACCAAATTGACAAAACCCATATCTCAGTTTTTCGGCCCTACTTTTTAGGAAAATTGTTATTTTTAGAAATTTTCTAAAAATAGAAACTTTTCTAGGTTTCTTTTGAAATGGATGTTGGCAAATTTTTTTAAAAATAGAAAATTTCTAAAAATAGAAAGTGTGGCTTCTAGGGTTCAAATTGATTTTGATTGGTCGAAAATACTTCCTCATCAGGCTGGTGCAGTCAGAATCACAAAACAATCAGTTCTGCCCTAGTGGGTCTATTTTGCTTTTTTAGAAGCTTTTTGGGAGTTTCAAGGCCATTAATGGAAGTCAGACAACTATCAGATTCAAACATTCAAGCACTGAATAGAAGATGAAAATGATGAACGTGCATGCAAAATGAAGAATGGAAGGAGGTTGTGTAAGTGGAAAAATGCCAAATTTTGACTAAGTCTGAAAAGCTCAGGCGCCCCAACTCAGTCTAGGTGCCCAAACACTCATGCCTTAGAAAATTTTTCATCACCAATGAGCAAGGCAAAGGAAAGCACATGGAATGAAGGAGAAAGTTGAAATTTGCAGAATAAAAAATCTTGAAATTTGCATAATAAAAAAAACCAGTGAACCTTGGGGATGCGCCCCCCCTTAGGCCCTAGCGTCTCTAGAACGGGGATGTCCCAGAGATGTGGGGATGGCGTTCCCACGTCTCCGGCGGCGCCACCGTTTTTTGGCTCGCTGTCGGAGATGCAGAAAAGTCCTGGCATCTTCGAGATGCCGAGGGAGACGCTTGGGCGTCCCTTGAGCATCTCGGGGACACCTAGGCGTCTCCCGTGGCGGATAGCCAAAAAGTCGTTTAAAACAAAAATTTAAAAGATTTTTTTTATATTATATTGGTTCTATTCGAACCCTAAGGGCATGTGGGGCCCATCAAAACTCTTACATGCTTTCAAAAGGCTCTCCAATCTTCATTTTTATTCACATTTGCATTTCTACTTGTTTGCTACAGCAAGAAGAAGAGTGAAGGCTGAGGAAAGAGTGATTGGAGGAGTGAAAGGAGTGATTGCAAGTAAAAAAGGAGTGTCAAGGAGCAAGAAGAGGAAGAGGAGGAAGATTCTTCACCTTGTTGAAGAGATTTTTCAAGCAAAAGGTAGGGTTTTTAATTGATTTTTTGTTTTATTTTTTGATTTTCAATGTTTTTTCGTTTCTTGTTGTTTCATTTTTTATTTTTTCTTATTTCATTTCTTGTTGTTCCATTTTCTAAATTAATTTAGAATCTTAGATTTTGTTCTACAATTTAAAATTTGTTGAAAAATTTAAACTATAGAGTTTTATTTTTTTAATTTTAAAGTAGGGCATAGGCTGAAACTATGTGTTTATTGATTTTTTTTTTCATTTTGTAAAATGTAGTGTCAAAATGAGCCCCCATAGTCATGAAATGAGTGAGGATGAGATGGAAACTGATTCTCATAGTGCAAGCCAATCAGAATATGAACCTGAGCATGAGGATGAGCACAATGAGGGGGGTGAGCATGGGTCAAATCCAGAAGGGCAAACTAGTTCCATAGCTAGTGCACCGATTTCTACTGATTTCCCTTCCCAGCTTTTGGCAAAGTGGGCTAGGGGTCCTTATGATCCCAAATCTCCTCTAAAACAATTTGCAACAAGAATAACAACCCCAACGTCATCAACTGGTGGTACGAGGAAATGGAAATGCAACATTTGTGGTGATGATTGGCTTGGGAGCATCACCAGAGTTAATGCACACTTCCTCTTTTGGCCAAGAAAGGGTGTGGGAGCATGTGATTATTTTGAAGAAAGCTAAAAATTTGAAATACAAAATTGAGTTCAACAAGCTTTGGGGTGTTCCAGATGACGTGGCAATTCCAATGCCTACTACCTTGTCTGGTAGGCAACATATTTAGACTATTTAGTAGATTCAGGAGCAACAAATGCAGAGGTGGCAACATATTTCTACTCATACATTGCATCAGAGAGCAGGAACATTGTCAGGGTCAGCCTCAGGACCGTCATCCACTTATAGCACTATGGCTGAATCACAACAGGGCAAGGGGAAACGCAAGATGCAAAGTCAACCTAACCCCATAGCTGATTTATTTAATGTGCACCTGAGGGATCAGATAGATGATTCCATTGGCAGGTTCTTTTTTGCCAATGGAATCCCATTCCATGTAGCTCAATCTCCTTATTATAAGGAGATGATTTCGATGGTGGCGAAGGGAGGACCATCATATGTGCCACCAGGTGAGCACAAATTGAGGACCACGATTTTGGATAACAACTATGCCAAGATGAATTCATTGATGGAGACGAACATTAGGCATCGTCCACTCATCAATGTCATAGTTACATGCTTAGAGGGCCCATTCTTTCTTAGGGCGGTTGATTGTTCAGGGCATCGAAAAGATGCTGATTTTCAGTTTGAGATCCTTCGGGCAGCTATTGAGGAGATTAGGCCACAAAATGTGGTCCAAGTAGTGATAGATGCAAACACATGTGTGCAGAGCTGCAGGGAGGCTTATTGAGGTAGCATGCAGACACATTTGGTGGACTCCATGTTGTGTGCATGCCATGAACAATGCACTCAAGGACATGGGGAAGATTGAGGGGATTAGAGGAGTGGTCAGCAATGCTAGAGATGTGCAGATGTATATTTGCAACCACCACACTTCACATGCCATCTTCAGGAGCTTCGCGAAGAAGGAGTTCTTGAAACCAGTTGAGACCAGATATGCATCCTATTTCATTCTTTTGGAGAGAATGCTTGAGTTGCAAGAGCCATTGCAACTCATGGTTATGACACAAGAATGGATCGTTGGGATGGGGCCAGGACAGAGCAGGGGAAGAAGGTGAAGGAGATAGTGAAGAGCGATGCATTTTGGCATGATGCAAAATATATTGTCGCCATCATTACATCAGTTGTACAAGTCATTAGATATGGGGATGGGGATGCACCTAACCTTGGAGAGGTGTATGAGTGCATTGATTCTATGCTTGGTCAGATGAGGGCAGTTGTGCGAGAGGACCCCACTTTAGCATTCTACAATGTTTACATTCAGCCTATTATTTAGCGTAGATGGGACAGCCTAAACACTCCCTTGCACATGGCTGCTTATGCATTGAATCCGAAGTGGTACATGCCTAGGCCTGGTAGAGTTACACTGATTCAGGATGATGAGATGAAGGGAGGGTTCTTTAGGTGCATTGATAGGATGTATGATGTTGAAGCTGCTGGCAACATTCGCACTGAGTGGACGAAATTTGCTACTCTTAGGGGTTATAAGGCTGGAGCAAAGGCGGACATAAGAACTATGGCACAGGAGGATCTGATTTTGTGGTGGACTTGTCATGGACCGAAATCACTGACTACCACACTAGCCATTTGTTTGCTGTCCCAGGTTTCTAGTTCTTCAGCTTCTGAAAGGAACTGGTCTACTTATAGCTTCATCCACTCTCTTAAGAGGAATAGACTTACATCTAGGAGAGTAGAGAAGCTAGTGGCTGTACATAGTGCCTTGAGTATCACTGACCGCATGACACGTGTGTACAAGGAGAGCCCAACAACATGATGGGATGTAGAGCCAGAGGAGCCATCACAAATTGATGAGGATGAGGATGCTTCATATATAGGGCCGGTTGGTGTTCCTTTGGCGGATCTTGACCTTGGGGAGTCTAGTGGTTCCAATGATGAGGAGTTTGCTGACCTCCTGAGGGATGATTAGAGGCCTTTGCCTCCTTCACTACATTGTCATTTTGACATTTTGATTTTGTACTTGTTTTGATATCAGGCTACTCATTGTAATCATCTTTATGATCAGATATTTTTGATATCATATAATAGAAATCTTCCATTTGCGGATTCAACAATTGTTACATTGTAGTATTGAGTATTACTATTCTAATTTCTAATTAGTAATTCGATATTGAAAACTTCAATATTCATTGTTCAATGTTCAAGTATTTACTTAGTAAGTTAGTACTATTTAGCATTGTAACGAGACTCGCCCAAACTCGCCATGACTCGGCGAGTCCCGAGCCGAGCCAGCCTGGCCGAGTCTGGGGAGCCCGGACTCGGACCCGCCGAGTCCAGAGCCAGACTCGCCGGACTCGCCGGACTCGCCAGACTCGCCCGGACTCGCCCAGACTCGCCAGACTCGCCCAGACGTTTTGAAAGCCAAAAACATAAATTTTTTTTAAAAAATTGCAATCTTTAATTTACAAATTTTTTAATTAAATGGTGTGCGCCATGAAGGTTTGTGTGGTTTCGAAGGTCTTCATTTGGGCTTGGTGGCGGGGGCTCCGCCCCTCGACCCCGCCCTGTATCGCGACAGGGAGTGCGCCCAGGGCGCTGCCCCGGGACCCCGCGAGGGGCGCTGCCCCTCGACCCCGCTAGGGGCGCTGCCTCTTGACCCCGCTGGGGGCGTTGCCCCTTGACCCCCACGAGGGGCGTTGCCCCCAGACCCCCGCGAGGGGCACTACCCCTCAATCTTGTTGGGGTGTTTCCCCCAAAACCTCATTAAAACTATAGGTCTAAGCATGTTATAGGCCAATGATGAATCATGATCATTAAACCTACAAAATACATATCCCCTGTTGCAAATCTTTGCATCTTTTGTAGTCAAAGCCATAATCAAGGATTATCTTGTTCCATACATTAGACATACGATATTGTATTTTGATTTTCATAACAAACTTTTAAACTATATGGCAGCAATGTAGCCTTTGGGCATTTTGATATAAGTTTATAAATTATAACTAGGAGGTTGTTTTATGATTTGTGTAACTGTATGTTAATTTTGAATGCGTATTGACTATTGACTTTGAGTATTGGCATAATGTTGAACACAAATGTTATATGTTAATGTTCTATAATGTGTATCATGCATGCCTTATTCATGTTATCTGTTAAAGATTTAAAATTTCCCTATATTTTTTAAATTTTCCCTATATTTTTATATAGCCGTCCCCTGCCGTCCCTAATTTTGGCCTCAAAAATCGGAAACTTGGGGACTCGTCCCGCCGTCCCCTGCCGTCCCCGTCCCGGAAACTTGGGGTAACCTTGACATTACCTCAAACACCAAACACCTTTATATACAAGTGCACCATAGATAACTGATTTGGTAGCATGTGTTAAATGTTTTACCATTTTTACAAATTGCATATAGTCTACGTAAGATGCAAAAGCTGGGACACTACCATTAGTTATGTGAAACCATGATGAATCATAAACTCACTTACGCAATGTTTAAAGACATAGCTAAATGATAGGTGTTGAGCCAATATTCTATTTTTTCCTCAAGCCATTGCATGTATAAAATAAAATTTAGAGGACCAAATCTTGATATCATCTCTCTTTAGTTCACTAACATGATGGTTCATGTAAGCTTACCTTGGCATAGGGCTAAGTGAAAACAGTTAGCAATGGGAAGGATAACATTGTGTAAGCTATTGCATGATACTCCAAGCAAGATGGTTGAATAAACTGTTAAGTATTTTGCTGGTGAAGGTAAATGTGATCCAAGAGAGATATTAGATGTTTACTTGTCTATATTAAATGGTTTTTTATTTATTTTGCTTAGCTGGAGTTAATGATATCAGCTAGGACAATGTGATGAACCTAGAAATTTACTTTAGCGGCTATTACTATAATGTCAATGTTCACATTGTTACTTAGCTACATTTTGTTTTCCCCACTCTTGGCATAATGACTTGATAAATTACTTTGAATAGTGAAAGGAAAAATACCTATATGCTATGTTGTGATAAGATGTGGGATATAATGGCTAGATTGAGGACATACAAGTAACCTTATATTCAACTTTCCATGGTGTTGGATAATTGTGTTTTGGGTTGGTAAAATAGTGAATGGTATGGTTATTAGTTAAATGAGAACACAGTTAGTTATCTGGGTAGAAAGGATTAATTGTAGCATCCATATATTGTGTGTATTAATGTTTATGAATTTTGGGTTATGAATAAACCTGTTGACCATAATTATCTAGTATAATAGTGGTAAGTGCTCAAGCTTCCAATCATATCATTGATATGAAGGGTTAGGATTATGGAAGTCACTTTTGTCTGGAAAATATTGTATATGTCATTGATAGTGATTGTTGAGCATGATAGAGGTATAGGAATCTTTGAGTGCCAAATTGTGATAGGGTAACTTATAGCTGTTGGAATTTGGGAAACCTTGTGCTTTTCTTGACTCAAGGAGAACCACTTATTGATTTGAGGCTTGATTCCCTTAGGATCTATATCCTTCTAAAATGATTTAACTAGGAAATGCTTGTACTATTATTGGATAATAAATGGTGAGGACTAGCCGTGGACTTAGAAGCTAGTCCTTCAGCAGCGCAACTACAATTTGTGTACTTTATACTTATGTGATCATTGTATATTTGTGTATGTGATCAAATTTTCTTTTATTTGTGTTGTATTCAATAAAGGGTGCTTGAAACAAGTTTTAAATCTTTAAAAATCTCTAATTTTCTAAGGTTTTTTCAACTTTTTTCATTTTGCCGAGTCTGCGCCGAGTCCGAGTCCGAGTCGCCGAGTCGCCGAGTCGAGTCACCCTAGCCGAGTCCGAGCCGAGTCCGAGTCTCGTAACTATGCTATTTAGTATTTACTAATTTAGTATTTCAGTTTTGCTATTTTACTTCTTAATAGTCTTATACTATTATACATCTTTTCATAACTAGCATTTTAAGTACCATATGTATAGTATATAGTATATACACCCCCCCCCCCCGCCCCCCCCCGCCGTGCCGCCCCGCCGTCCTGAAATTGATGCCCCTTTGTCCCCCCGTCCTGGAAACCTGTCCCCCTGTCTCGACGTCCCCCCGTCCCCGACGCCGGTGGAACATAGGAGTAAATGAACAATTAAGATAAGTAACATCACCTAATTGGACCTAATCTATAGTTTCATTTCCAATAACCAACCATAGTAGGGATTGGAGAGGAAAGCGTAATAGGTTGCCTGGAGATTGTTCATCACAATTAAGCCCAAGAGCGTGGTTTAACACCCCTTGGCCCACAAGTGGTAGGAACTCCTATCCATCCAACATGGGGTGGCCTACTTATATTGTGGAAACCGGGCTGCTGCCTCTCCCAATTGTGTTTCCTTGATATTACTTGCACGATTGCTTGTAGGGAATCAAATAGATTAAATCAATAATTATAAGAGTCTAAATAGATTAGCAATTCCCATTAGTAGTTGGATTAAGGATACATAAGAGATTACATATTAAACAATATACTCAATCATGTTGTATACCAATCACTTATTAAATCAAATGGCTACTGTTTTTCTGAATGCAAATTATTCATATAATATCCGATCTTCGATTTATCCTTTTATTGCATGATCATATATATATATATATAACTATTTCTAATTAATTTCAAAAATTTACAAAATTTACAATAATTACTTTTGCATGAACATATATATATATATATATATATATTTCTAATTAATTTCAAAATTTACAATAGTTACTTTTGCATGAACATAAATATATATATACATATATATTTATAATTATATTTAAACTTACTTCCCAAATTTGTTCTTGCCGATAATATTTAATCCATAGATGGAAGAATCGCAAAAAACTTGCCATGTTTTTAAAAACTCACGAGTTTTTTTGAGTATAACTCGCGAGTTTTTCCCGGACGAGTTTTTCAGTGAGTACTCATCAAAAACTCACAAGTTTGACAGAAAAACTCGGCTGTGCAAAACTTAAAGCTAAAGACGTCTACAAAAAATTGGGGTGGAAATACCCCACATCTACAAAAAATTGCCCTTCGCATATTATGTCAGCCTTGTAGTGCATCCAGCTGTGAGCGCAATTGGAGCTTGTTCGAGGCCATTCACATGAAGAAGAGGAACAAGTTAGCACAAAAGCGCCTCAATGACCTTGTCTTTGTGCAATACAACCTTCGGTTGCACACAAAGAGAGTAGAAGAAAATCCACTGGATCCTATTGATTTAGATGAGATAGATCCTTATAGTGATTGGACAAGGCAAGATGAGCAACCTCCATTGTTTACCGTGGATGAGATCCTTGACTTCGAGAGACAAGCAATGGAGGATATGGGTGCATCAGGAGATGTAGGGTTGGAGGACATTCTGGAGGATGTGGATGAGAGTCTACTAGAGCTAGATACTCAGTCTTCCATGCCAGTCAAGGAGCCAGCAGCAGTAGCACCGCCACCGCTAGTACGCACATGCGACAGGCCTAGAAGACCCACCCCTTCCCTAGCTGCTACTAGACTAGGGAAGAGGAAAGTCTAACATGTTGTATTTAGTTATTGTTTAGTATTTGCTTATAGTTCTAGTTTTACTGTTTTCATGTATCAAACTTTTAGGCTTTTAGCTATTGGGATTCCGCATGAGAATGCGATTTTGTAATCAATTTGCATTAAAGTCAATCAAAATTAATAGAAAACACTTTTGTACTTGTTTATGGACTCATTGGATTCATCTTGTCATTGAGTTTTGCAAAAAAAATGTGTTTCTAATGAAATTTAAGCAATTTTTTAAGTTCCCGAGTTTTTTGCTGAGTTTTTGCCAAGTTTTAAAAACTCTCCAATTTTTGGCTTGGTGAGTTTTTTTTGGGACGAATCTTCCAACTATGATTTAATCCAATAGATCTCTTATAATTTCTAATCCTTATTCCTTTGTTTCCAATCTGCTCAATTCATCCCAATGGATGCCCTTTTTCCAATGATTTGACTTCCCTTCTATATCCTTATATCTTTCATTTCTTGGGAGTCACACCTCTTCATTACTACTGCCCTTTTAGAAGAGTCACAACTATCCCTGAAGCCTTAATTTAATTTTAATTTAAATATCTTTAATCCCAAGGGATTGCTGCCCTTAGAATCACTCCCTTAAACCTGACCGCTGCCTTAATCTTTTTTCATTTGTTACTCATATACCTTTTTGGAATTGCGGCCCATGCTAGTCTTGTCTATTATTGATTGACCCCTTGCCATTTTTATTCCCAGTGGCGATCTCATAGACTTTTCATTGCTGCGATTTATTGTCTTACGTGGGTGGGGCATGACAGTCAAATGTAGGCTTTTCCTCAAGTTGGCTTGTATTCTAGCCATAGTGGGAAAACTCAAGACTTAGCAACCCAAAATTTTGACCCAGACTCAAGACTCTGCAAAAACTCAACAAAAACTTGGGACCCAGCAATTTTTTTCTTTTGTTGGCAAAATTCAACAATGGCTTGGTGAGTACTCAGCTGTGACGAAGTGTGCAAGTCTTGCATGGGACACATGGTTCCCTTTTTGACTTATGAGTCCATGCAAGTCTGTGCAAGTCTTGCTGAGTTTGTCCTTTATGATTATAGCTGCTAGAATATAGCAGTTAGATGTGTATAATGTATTTGAAGGGATTAATTATACAAAACTATACATAGATTAAATCATGGGAAATTTATATCGTGTTATGAATTGTAATCATTTGGGTCATCTGTATGTTATCCTTACTTGGTGTGTCCTCTCTTTTTGGTGTGAGTTTGTTTGTTCAGTCCTTACAATGGAATGCCTGCATGTTCTTTCACTTCCTACCATAGGAAGGTGCCTTCTAGTAGGTTATGAATAATGATCTTGGCCTTTATGTTATTCCCAAGTAATCTTTGTAGTCATATTGACTAAGATTTGCTTCTAGGCTGATTTGTGTGCTGCTATCAAAGATGCAAGCCTATCTTCTCCATTCTCTTTTGTGTGAAGATGATAAACCACAAGTTATAGGAGTTAGAATGTTTCTATCTAGTTTTGTCTTAAAAGACTAGGTTGAGAAACAATTAGACTGAAGAAAGTAGAAGTATTTGAACAATATAAATCACTTGAACATTCAGTAACACTATATATTAAAAAGACAGTTGTTCTTAATTAGAGGCATAATTCTGGGATTTTGGTAGCCAGCTTTTTGCATTTTTGTTTTCATTTATTTATTCTGACAGTTATATTTTATGTTTATTTTTCTTTTTATATTGTTTTGAAGTGCTCTCTCCCCTCTTCTTATCTTATTAAAAAATAATACCACATAAACAATTCATTTTAATCATTTAATATTTACAAATGCAAATATTCTATTACCTTTAATATCAGACCTATGCTCACATAGATGTAATTTTGGCTTAGTTTTTTTTGGCAATTATGCTACACAGTGGTGACTGGTAATACAAGATAAGTAGTTAGAATGGGACTGTAGCTTGATTTATTTCACATCAGTTTCTTTATATTTTGTAACCTTGATTCACATCATTACAATGTGCACCTGTGTTTTTTACAAATGAACGTCCTCTTTAACTGTCATATGTCTTCTATAGTTGTGATTCTGAGAACTTGAAGCTTATGAAAACATGTTGCCACCGTGGTGGAAACACATGGTTTGCTTTTTATAGATTAATGGCTTCTAGAGGCATTTGTCCTAGCTTTGTGTTACAGTGTGTATAATATAGTTTCAAGTCATTCAATTTCCTATAAATTTTCTGATTGATTCACACCAGAGCTCTATTTATGCAGGAAACGTGCCTATTATCTCACATAAGGATCCATAATAAGTCAGTACTGGAGTGGGAAATTGCTGTTGGTCTACGTTTCAAGGTGGAAGTTGAACATTTCTAATTCAATAGCACAGTGCTTTGTGAGATATCCAAATTTTGCTGATTGGATTTTAGAGAATCCAATGCTGAATCCTAGATATTTGTTTTGCAACTGGTACTAAATGTAATCTTTGTTGATCCTGCAAATACAATTGTTAGGCTGCATTCTTGTTTTAGATAAAAATATAGATTGTTAGGTTGATTAACATTTGAGGATGCTTATTATTTTTTCAGAGAAGGAGCATTCCAATTTATATTTTATAATGAACTTGTCAGAGTATGGGGCCTTCTTCTTGAATTCTTTGTTGTCCCTTCCATCCAAATATGCTAAGCATCATAGCAGGGAGATACTTCTCCTGTTCCTTACATCTTGGAGATGCAGATGTGTATCCGGTACAGATGGGTAGGGAGACATCTCCTGAGGTTGGATTCGCCTATTTGTCTCCTCCAAAAAAATGTAAATGACAAAAGATTAAACATGGACTTAAAGTGAGTAATAATAATAAAATTTGAATTCCTAAAACAAAAAAACGCTTTATTGAAAAATGATGGTTACTGGAGTGTGAAAAGTAACTGCAACTGTGAAAAATGAGTAGGGCTTCCTTTTTTCTGACAACTGTAAAAAGGCAACAGTTAAAATCGAACAAGGGTTTTGATTTTTCAAGGTTTGCAGAAGTTTGAAATGTGAAATTGTCAGTACAGCAGTGATAGGGATTTTCCTCTTTACGATGGTTTTTACTGTCTTGAGGTACCCATCTTCTATTTTTCAAAAAAATTATGAACCGGTAACCATCCCAAATTCCTGCACCAGTACCATTACCTGTTTCCTGACAACTATGATGCAAAGAGACCAGTTGCAATTTTTCATAAATTTATAACCTGTTTTAGTTTTGACATAATAGCCGTTAGGTCAGAAAGCATTTTAGCTGCCTAGGCATATACAACAGAAGTTCATTTTCTTGAAAAATCAAGTCCAAAAATCTCAAGAACATGGGCAATGGAGGAAGAGGTGATTTGGTGGATTCTCGGCATCTTCACATTTGACACATCTACAGGCCACAAAAACCAATTATTTGAAGTCTTTCTCATTTGAGAGACTTCTGACAAGCAAGGCATCTGCCGTACAGATATTCACTGGAGGAAATGGAGGGGCAAAGGCAATGTCTTTGGCTGTTAAAGGACCATTTTGATTCATCCATTTTCTCTCTATTCCCTACTGCCTATAGGATTTCATTCAAAAGATTTTGGCATATAGCCCCTAAGCTCTAGAGAAGAAGTTTGGTAGTTAATCCAAATAAGGATCATCAATTAAGGTTACATAAGAAGACCGTGAGTACTACCATAGCAGAGCAGCTGCTTCATTCCTTATATCCCAAGTTACTGATTGACTCAACCAAATTTCTATTATGATCCAGGAAGTTCTATATACAAGATCCCTTGATCCTATTAAAATAATCTTGTTATATTTAGTTTAATGGTCAAATAAGATATTAGAATAGACTTTAGGTATATTCTTTTGTTCTTTTAGTTACGCTTTAATTTAGCTTTCAGTTAGGATCAGTTAAAGCTTTCAGTTAGCTTTTTAGCTTTTAGTTACTTTCAGTTAAGCCTTCAATTAGTTTTTATTAGTCTATTGATATCTTCTGTATTTTTAGGCCATTGTAGTTCTATATAAGAATGTGTTTGCTTCTTATTTTAATCGGTCAATTATCTTGGCAATAATTGTGTGTGTTCATAATTATTTTATGGTACTAGAGCTAGGGTTTCGGGATCAGTTAGTGTGTGAATTCTACGAATGGTGAAGTGACAAATTCAACACAAGACAAAGGAAACCATGCCAAGGGTGACTGCACGAATTTCAAACAAAGATTTTTTGACGAATTTTTTTTCTTACAAAAATTTCATGGGTATTACTTGGTATTACTTGTGCAGATTTTTTTGACGATTTTTTTTACAAAATTCATAGGGTTTTATTGTACATAAAAAAGGTTTAAGAGTTTTTTTTGAAATGGCTAGGGTTTTTGCACATTTTTTGGTAATTTTCAGACCTATGACTAGGGTTTTCAGATGTTTCCTACGATGGCTAGGGCTTGTTGTGTTAACTAGGGTTTTCTGCATTTAAAAATTCAGCACCTAGGGCTTCATATTTTTTTGGCACCTAGGGTTTCAATTTTTTTTTTTTTTGGTAGGTTTTTTGATCAAAATCAAGACCTAGGGTTTTGCAGCAGTGTGAGCAGTTATTTTGCATCTTTTTTCCGATTTTTTGGACAAAAAACATGGTTTTCCGCCTCTTTGTGCAAACTAGGGTTCTGATTTTCTTTTTCAGACCCAGGGTTTCATTGTTTTCCGTGACTTCATATTATGGGAGGGATGGCTTCAATACCTAACATCATGTTGGAAGGCAGTTAGAGGTTCAATGTGAAAAATTACAACACCTGGAAACAACAAATGCTCACCATCTTTGAATATAGGTGCCTTGATTAGATTGTCCTTGGTACAGACACATGTCCCATAGTTGCAGGAAAGGACTAGGACAAATTTGATGGAAGTAATCAAGAGGCGGTTATGCTTTTCAAGTTATCTCTCACAGATGAGATGCTTCCAAAGGTTCCTTCAGGCAAGAATTAATCTGAGATTTGGAAGCACCTGCGAGATTTGCACGAGAAGTCAGACAAGGGCAAGGCCTTCTTCTTGAAGAATATGTTATTCTTGATCATGATGGATGAGAAGATGCCTTTATAGGATCACTTGAAGAAAATCAAAGACATTTGTAATCAGCTAGAAGCAATAGGTCGCAAGATGGAAGAAGACATTGTGGTTATCACATTGAAGAGTTTACCACTCTTAATATTACTTCTACAACAATTGACTTGAAGTTCGATGACTTGTGCAACATACTCTTACAGCAAGACAGTTTGGTAGCAGCAGTGATACACCCACTGTTGAACATGCCTTTGCAGCCAAGGGCAAGGGCAAAGGCAAGTGGCCTCAGAAGAAAGGTCAAGAGAGTTCTGATGATCCTTTAAAGAATCTAAAGACTATGGCATGTCACTATTGTGGCAAACTTGGTCACATGAAGAAACACTGTAGAAAGAGGTTGGTTGAACAGAAATCCAACTAGGGAGGGTCTCAACCAAAGGCCCATGTCACAGAACATTGTGAGCAGGAGTATGCCTTATTTGCTTTTATGGCCAAACGACCAAATCACGCCAAGTCCTCGGCTTGGTACATTGATTCTGGAGCATCCAGACATTTCACTCATAGGAAGGATTGGTTCACTGACTATATAGCTTGTTCAGATTCAGTGATCTTTGGTGGCTGAAATATCCCAACTAGGAATCTGCCCTAAAATTGTGGAATTGAATTTTTGATTTCTACCATAGATTTTTGCACTTTAGATTTCTGCTCAAAACCCTAACTTCTGATTTTATTTTCTGCTCTTAAACAAATAATTACAGTGAACATACAAGTGCCCAAACGTGACAAATAAACATGCCAAATGATACTACCAATTGATATTCATATTAAACATGAAATCCACCATGAAAAACACAAGATAGGGCATCCAAATGCAATAACAAATCTGTTTTTCTGAATTAAACCCTGCTGCTATAAACTGAAAGTTCTGATTTGATTTTTACAATGGATTCTAGGGCAAAACATGCCAAACAATGCCCAGAATTCTGCTCTACTAATCAGATCTGAAACTATGATTATACATACCAAATATATGCAAAATAGTCTTCAAATATCAAACCCTATATGGGCAAAATTCCTCCTTGGTAAGTGCTTAGCTTTTGCTGCTCCAAATATATTCCAAATATGCCAAATCGCCCTCCAAAGGTGGGCGCTTAGGTCTGCTCCAAGTGGTACTCCAAATTAGGGAAAAACCCTAATGTAATCTGCTCACAAAATGCTACAATAATTTTGCTCCAAATCTGATCTGTAAATCTGATTATGCAATGCTGCTCCAACCTCTAAATGTCTCCAATGAAGTGCAAATAGAATTCTGTTATGAGTCCAACCTTAACAAGGCCGACCTCCTTTATTTTATTTATTTATTTATTTTCTATTTTTATCGCTTAGGTCTGCTCCAAGTGGTACTCCAAATTAGGGAAAAACCCTAATGTAATCTGCTCACAAAATGCTACAATAATTTTGCTTCAAATCTGATTATGCAATGCTGCTCCAACCTCAAAATGTCTCCAATGAAGTGCAAATAGAACTCCGAGTCCAACGTTAACAAGGCTGACCTCCTTTATTTTATTTTATTTTTTATTTTTATTTCCCTCCAATCTTGGCCAACCCCAATTGAGTATTCTTATTTAATTTAATTTAATTATATTATTTATATTTTAATATTATATAATATATATACTAGTGTTTAAAAACACTATTAAAATAGGGTGGATTTAGGGCAAAAAAAAGGGACATTACAGTCCTCCCTTCTTGGAATTGGTTGCCAACAAGCAATGATAAGCACACCACCACCTGGATCCCAAATCTTGATATCATCACATCCAAAAAACATGAAGAGATAGAAGCATCTCAAAGTGCTAGCAACACCAAATGACTCTGTAATGACCCCTTTCTAGCGGAGACACTTAAACCTGAATCTTGCACTCAAAGTGATTCTCAAAGAGACATTAGGAGCGTTAAAGAACAATAAGTTCAGTGATTATTTCTAATAAGATCAAAGAAGGTATAAATATATACCCATTTATCAAGGGGGTTACTCATTTCTCCCTTATCACTCCTATCAAAGATTCTTTCTATATTATATTAAGGTAGATGTTAAATGTCTATCAAGATACGAAAGATAATACCATTTATCAAATTAGAGTCATTATCACCTTTAAGACCCAATAATTGCTGCAAGCATTATTATTGGTTAATTGTGAGTATATATATATATATATATATATATATATATATATATATATATCCATTCTCTATGAGGTATTTACGAGTCTCAATATACATATATATATATGGATATATAGCATGGAGAATGGATATATATATATCTGCATATATAATTATCAATTCCCACAAAATATATTTATCACATATAAATTGTATATACAGGGAACATATTGTATTTGATATAATTATATCTATCATATATATCAGATATATATGTCCAACACCTACCATTACTAAATTCTTAATTCACACATTTACTACCCAAGCATCATAATATATATATCTGAGTATATTTATATTTAACCATCACAATGTATGTAGATATATTCATAAATAATAACATACCTAAATATATTTATAAGCCTCAACTGTAATTTAAATTATTTATTATAACTGATATCTACTATTCTTACTTACTAATCTTTGTTCAACATTTGACAGCGCTTACCCTTCCATTCGATGCTTTATTTTTTCTCATAGCAGACCACACTCATAATAATTTAAGAACTTGTTGAGGTATGCAGCCTGTATATTATTCTTTGCATATTTTCAGATCGATAGAAAGAAGTCTTCTAATTCCATGATTGGAATGTTCCTACAGCGGTGATGATGTTCCCATTCTATTTATTGCCTCCTTTTAAATACCTTCTAAAATCCCCAAGAGGAACGATCAAAGGTGGGGAGGCGATTTCATGAAGAGGCACGTCCATTTGCTACAATCTCTTTTAGACATAAACGGTGCCTTTTCCAATTACTAATTACTGCCTTTTGTAAATGATATGAGTTGCCAGTCATACGTAGGTGCTGCTTTTTATAATTGTTTGTCTTATATGAATCGCTGGCCACAGCTTTAGATTGCAATATTCTAAATTAGGATTATTATTATTTATATATGCTCACAATTATAATTATAATATTGTTACTTGGTACTTATGAATATTTTAGATTATATTCATTTTATTATTTTATTTACTAATTGTATCCATTTAGCAATATGATTATAATCAGAAAAAGGCTTACTTAAAGCTTATGGTGATATTTTAATATTTTGAGTATTGAATAGTATTGATAATTCTTAGGTTTATTATATTTATAATTATAATATTATCAATGATAATTTTAATTATATTTAAATCGTAATTACCCACGTTTGGAACTTGACAATTATTTGTATGCTATTTATTTATTTGTCTTTCACTGATTAATCTCTTAGTGCTACAAAGTCGGGGACATGACAGACTCTCCAACCCCTGTAGATCTCCGGTGAATGTGTAGAGCACCCCTCACAAGTGCAAGAAACATATAATCACTCCTCCTAGGTTGCTGATGTAGAATAGAACAACAACCTCCCAACTGAAAATCAGACCCAAATGAGTGCAAATACCATCGCCAATGTCATATAATGATAGAGTTTCATACATATGCCATACTCCAATGATGGAGAGATGATCCAAGACTTCAAAATACCCAAACAACCGCTGTCCCCCAAGTATTTTGTAGGATTTCCATTTGCAATAAAGTAGAACAGCCATCCCTCAACAAAGTATGGAGTGAAACCCCATAAACTAGGGCTGGAACATTAATGCCATCATGCTCACTTCCATACCCTACATCATAGTCCAGCTGAAACACAAACATTAGAGGTTCAAAATCAAGTAGCATAGCAATACCTCCATACCTAGGATCATAGTTCAGCAGAAGCTTCATTCCTCCAAGTGTATGCCACACAAATGCAAGTGTCTCCATCCTCAATCCCTGAAGTAAGGCAGCCACAAACTCAACCAAAGGATCATCATCATGAGAGGATTGTATCTCATCAAGTGTGGCATGAATGTTCAAGGACCAAACCAAATCTGCAGCACCCATGTCTCCATCTACATATGTAGTCATAGCACTAGTGGATGATCCACTAAGTGTGTGCTCAACTACTCCACCCAACTCTTTGACTTGCGCCTTCAAGGGGCTCTCAACTAGAGGTAACTCATGAGCCTCAAGATGTAAATTAGGTACACAAACATAATTTTCTGATTCATACCTCTTCTCTAGTGCACTCAAATCTGCATACTCTTCTTGCTTGCTCACCTCTAAGTATTCTTCCCTTGATAGAAGTGGAGATTTAAGGCATGATCCCCTTTGTTCCCTTGCTTGATCTAGCTGTTTGCAACATTCCTTGACCTCCTGTAGGTGCTGTCTTCCTTGGGCAGCCAACAACTTTGCTCTCCTAGCTCTTTGCAGCCACCCTTCACACATATCTTGTGTCTTTTTCACATCTTCCATAGTATGGTATACAAAATCAGGACCTTTGTGGCTTGAATCCACAATACATTCCTTATGTTTGACACCCAAATCACAAGTGCCAATCTTGGAAGGTTCTTCTACCTCATTCGTTTCATGTGAAGTGGCTGTTATGAACGAAGGAATAAGACTGCTGTCATGAATCAGAAAATCAGACCTGCTGTCATACTTTATCATGCCATCCGCTAGTTCCTCAATCAAGTCCTCTTCCTTGGCTTCATGTCCTCCTACAAGTGCTGATCCAAAAGGTGGTTCTAACTGAAAATCACTTGCCTCCAATCTGAAACAGACCTCCACCACTTTGGCTATCATGTCATGATATTGTGAAGGTAGGGGACTGCTGTTACACATCAGAAATTCAGTCCTTACCTCTTCTTGTCCCATGAATGGGTGCTCATTCATTAGTGCAAGTACAAGGGATGTCTTCAATGGAAAATCAAGTGTGTCATGTGCCATAACTTCTGTCCCATGGCTGCATGCTAAATCTTCATGTGTATAGATCTCCTTTATCTTTATGACTTCATCATGGGATCCTCTATGTCCTTCCTCTATGTCTCCACCCTTTGTCATCTTCCATTAAAGCCTATCCTGATTCTTGAAGAGCCCTTTGAGTGTTCCTCATGGAATCCATTGCATCCTCAAGCTCAAGGGTGAGCTTGTCCCCCTCCTCTTCCTCTCTTTTCAAAGCATCCAAGTATATCTCATCAAGTGTGAGGAGATGATCTCTGTCGGCAAGTAAGCGTAGGTAGTTTGACTTCACTACCACCAAATCCTCTTTGAGTTCGTGCAAATCATCAAGAGATATACCTCCTTCAAAAACTACATGATTCCCTAGAGCCTTCCAACACAAACCTGCCATCATCTTATGAACATGATTAAAATGAGCTAGGGCTGCCACAATCTTACCTTTGTTTACCTTCAATACATGTAACTTACGAGACCCATCACCTCCATGCAAAATTTTTGTTCGGTTTTCATTAATGTGCACCTCCAAATCAACTTCCTTCATGGCCTCTTCTTCATTACATCCATGTGTGGAAACTAGGTCATCATCATGCTTCCTCAAAAATCTTCATCAAAATAATGAGTAGAGTCTTCTACATCATCATCTTCCTTATTGGCTGATCTAGAAAGAGTATGCACAACTATAGCCTCCTTAACCACCAAGTGATCCTCCATATCTTGCAATGTTAAAACAATCTTGTCCAATTCACTTTGTTCACTACATATTGAAATTTATGAATCGCTCACATATGTATTGGCAGCATCCAACTTAAGGACACCCAAACCACAATTTGATTTCTTGCCAAAATGATGTAAAGGTGATGAAGCAATGCTATGCTCAATTAATGAAACATCACAAGAACCCATACATTCATGTAGCTGATCTAACATGGTTGGTTTGACAATCTCCATGCTAGTATCTTCTTCAATCTTCATGTGCTCTTCATTTGTAACTTCAATAGGTGAATCTCCTTTGTCCTTGTCCTCATAGGGCTGAAGTGAACTTTTGATCATGTCTTCTTTAGGGCTGCAAGCTAAGTGGGCTTAACCTTGGGGAAAACTTTGTGGTTAAGCGCACTTGAGCTGGAGTAGTACTGGGATGGGTCACCTCCTAGGAAAGTCCAGTGCTTCACCTTTGTGAGCATCATCTTAGATGCAATGAGTGCTAAGTGGACCATTCACTATCATGAAAGATGGGTTCCTATGAACCACTACTCATGAAACATGGGTCAACGAGTTTAACTCATAAAACTACATGGTTGAATCCTAATAGCAATATCACAATTTGACACATTGTGGAAAATACCTCCTACTTGTCTATATTATTTATATTTTAATATTATATAATACATATACTAGTATTTAAAAACACTATTAAAATAGGGTGGATTTAGGGCCAAAAAAGGGGTCATTAGAGTGGTGGTGAGCAGTATACAGTGGTTGGTAAAGGTAAATGTCCAATTCACATTTGGAGGAAAAAAACTTCTTTTCCTCAATGTATACTATGTACTAGGAATGGAGCTTAATTTGCTCTTAGTGAGTTAGATTATGCACCATTGTCCTAAGTTGGATGTCATTTTCAGCACACACAAGCATCGCATAGTTGACAAGGAGTCCAAGCGGACTATAGTAGTTGGCATCGAAGACCATGGTTTGTATCGACTAGTTGACACTGGAGAGGTTTAGGAGCATGCATTGGCAGCCAAGAGTTCATTTGCGATCAGTACTCTGTGGCATTAGCGTTATGGTCATCTCAACCTATCCTATCTCTCTCAGCTGGCTCGAGAGCATATGGTGGACGGTTTACCTAACATCTAATAGCAAATTTAGGGTGTTTGCGGAGCATGCTAGGTAGGGAAGCAACATAGATCTCTGTTCTCAAAAGGAGAGGCTTGGAGAGCTCACAGGGCCTTCAACTGCTTCATACAGATGTATGTGGACCAATCAATACCTCATCTATCACAACTGCCAGGGATTTTCTATTATTTGTTGATGATTTCAGTAGGAGAATGTGGGTGTTTTTCTTACAAGAAAAATCAGTGGTGTTTACACAATATCAAAAGTTCAAATTATTAGTGGAAAAAGAGTCAAGTTGTTCTTTGATCACTCTTAGGTCTGATAATGGGGGTGAATTCTGCTCACAAGAATTCATAGACTTTTGTGCAAACACGATATCAAAAAACAATACACCACACCTTACACTCCATAGTAGAATGGAGTTGTTGAGAGATAGAATCAAACTATTTTAGAGATGGCCCGATGTATGATGGAGAACAGGAATGTTCCCAAGAGGTTTTGGGTTGAGGTAGTTTATACTACTGTTTATCTTCTCAACAAGTCTCCGACACAGGCAGTCAAGGAGAAGACCCCAAAGGAAGCATGGTTTGGGAGGAAACCAAAGGTGAGTCATTTGAAGATTTTCGGTTCTATAGCATATGTTTGGATCCCAGATGCTAAGAGAAGCAAATTGGACCCCAAGAGTCAAAAGTTAATCCTCATAGGGTACAATGATAATCATAAAGCCTATTGGTTGATTGATGTGCACATTGATCGCTTGACATTCAACAGGGATGTGGTGATTGATGAAGAAGTTGGGCTTTTTTAGGTCTCTTCTAGCATCGAGAGTAATGCGGATCAGCCTTTGAAGGCTAAGGACTTAGGTGTTCATCTTCCATTAGTTACACCTAAAGGGGGGGACTCTGATGATTCCGAACATGTGGAATCCCCTAGGCACATACCAGCAACAGTATTAGATGATCTTATTCAAGAGAACTTGGAAGAGCATCCAGATGATATAGTACCAGATGGTCCATGACATGATGCTCATGTTGATTTGGATAGATAGGGTTTGACAATGAGACCTAAGTGGTGGGAAAACTCATTGGTGATGTTCAGGATGATGAACTACTTGAGGGTTGATCATCCAGAGGCAAGAGCATACATAACACTATTAATTTCTCTCTTATGGCTAACATTCAGGGTGTTTACGAACCAGAGGACTTGTAGAGGCGATAGGTAAACCTGAATGGGAAAAGGCCAGGGATATAGAACAAAGTCTTATGAAAAATAAGATGGGTCCTTTCAGATCTTCCTCTAGGGAAGAAACCCATTGGTTGCAAATGGGTGTACACAGTCAAGTACAAAACTGATGGTACACTTGACAAGTACAAAGCACAATTGGTGGCTAAATGGTTCTCGCAGAGAGCGAGTATTGATTGTGAGGAGACCTTTGCTCCTACAACAACAATGAACACCATTCGGTTGATTCTAGCCATGGCAACACAGTTTGGTTGGAAAGTCCATCAAATGGACGTCAAGAGTGCCTTGCTTAATGGTGACTTAGAGGAAGAAGTGTACATGACACAACCTCAGGGTTTTTAGGTTACAGGAAAGGAGCATTAGTTTTGCAGACTGACAAAAGCCCTTTATGGCTTGAAGCAAGCACCCAAGGCATGGTACATCAAGATTGATAGGTATTTGGAGCAATAGGGATTCCAGTGTAGTCCTTTAGATCCAAATCTATTTATTGAGAGAATAGGCAATAACATCATCCTTCTTGTCCCATATGTGGATGATATCCCCATTACAGGTAGTGAGGAGCATTTGATTGAGCAAATGAAATGTAATTTGTGTCTCACTTTTGACATGACAGACTTAGGCCTCCTACATTATTACATAGGTGTAGAGGTTTCGCAAATAGGTGGTGGTATTTTTATTTCACAGTCTAAATATGCTAGGAGTTTGTTAAACAAGTTCAGAATGACAAACTGCAAAATCACGTCTACATCCATGGAGAAAGGGCTGAAGCTTTCAGCCATCACAGACTCAAAGGTGATCAATGAGTCAACTTTCAGGCAACTTGTGTGCAGCCTTATCTATCTTACAACTACTAGACTTGATTTGAGTTTTGCTGTGAGTTACATTTCCCGTTTTATGACAGCCCCAAAGGTAGAACATAGGGTTGCAGCAAAGTGGGTACTAAAATATGTGAAAGGGACACTTGACTTTGGCATTTTGTATAGCAGAATCAAAGATCCTAGGCTGGTTGGGTTCACAGATTTAGATTGGGCAGGTTCAGTTGATGACAGGAAGCCCACTTCTGGGTATGTTTTCAGTCTTGGCACAAGTGCAGTCACATGGACCAGTAAGAAGCAGCAGGCAGTAACTCTTTCCTCAACTGAAGAAGAATATTGAGGAATGTCAAAGCAACATGTGAGGCAGCATGGCTTTGAAGGATGCTTTTAGACATGCAGATATCTCAAGCAAGGCTTTCACCCCTATTTTGTGACAATCAAGGGGTGCTAAAGCTTTTCCAAGAATCCAGTCTTCCATGAGTGTACCAAGCACGTAGAGCTTCATTGTCATTTCATATGGTAACTTGTAGAAGATGGATTAGTAATGTTTCAATATTGTTCCATTAATGACTAGACTACAGACATTCTAACCAAGTCTTTGAATCCTGACATGTTTGTAAAATTTCGGGATAAGATTTGTGTAGTTAATACTTAATAGATTGACCATTAAGGGAGGGTATTAAAATAATATTGTTATATAGTTTAATGGTCAAATAAGATATTATAATAGACTTTAGGTATATTCTTTTATTCTTTTAGTTATGCTTTAAGTTAGCTTTCAGTTAGGATCAATTAAAGCCTTTAGTTAGTTTTTTAGCTTTCAGTTAGCTTTTATTAGTCTATTGATATCTTCGCTATTTTTAGCTCATTGTAGTATATAAGAATGTGTTTGCTTCTTATTTTAATCAATCAATTATCTTTGCAATAATTTTGTGTGTCTTCATAATTATTTTAGATCCAATCATTTGAAGTGAAAATTTTGATTTAATTAATATTGTCTAGATACTTATTAAACTTTGGCTCCAAGGTCTTTCTGCTTGCTCGAAGGAATGCCAGACTATATTAGCCCCAGGAGCAAAGTTTATGGGATCCCACTCCTTGTTGCTACTCCCTGCTCAATCCTTTGGTTGAGATACCATCTTCCTCTTCATTAAGAAGATTCATTGCTTGTCATTTGTCTCCAAAGGAGGGTTTCATGATGGTTATGTGCATTTTGATGACCCGAACTGGTGCTTTGATGAGTGAGAATAAATGCTGGGCATGACCTGGAAAATCCATTAACTGAATCCATTCTGGTAGAAAGTACCATCTTTCATCCATTAAGCAAGCCTTGTATGGAACTTATCCTTCAAATCATTCTACAACATTTTTCTACACCTATTTATAAAGAGGGTTACTTGTAAGTATTTGATTGGTAAAGATGTCACGTTTAAGATGGAACAATGCCTCAAATACAAGACAACAGTTTAGTAAAACCAGGGACCACCATTAAAGCCTTTCTCCTTATACTTAGTCTTTTGGAATGTTACCTTTAAAAATCCCTTTGCTTATAAAATATCTCAGGGCAACCACAAAATTTCTATTTAGCACCCACTCATCCTTTTAGATTTTCTATGCCAGTTCAGGCCCCAGTGAACTTACAATATTGTATTTTGGATAAGACACCAATTATATAAAAAGAGATGGCAGCTTTTACAAAAATCCAAAACTGTTGTTGTCAGTTTAGAGGGTTGATAAGTGTGCACTAAAACAAAAATGGCAGAACCCAGGATACCAAGAATGCATACCAGCATTACAAACCAGTAGCAATGAATATACAGATTAAAGCTTTATTAATCAACTCTTTTGTTACTTCGTCCAAAGTTTTCTTTGAAATTGTGGTCATTTGGATTTCCTTAGAAGCATGAATTGGAATATCCTTTGACACAACTATCAGTCTCAATTCTTCATTTCTGCTACTAAGGTTTACTCTGTCTCTCTGGCTCTCTTTGTTATTAACCATTTGATTTATTTCCATAGTTCCACGGGGACACGTCTCCCCCGAAAAATGGGCCGTCTCGGAGACGGGGACGTTTCCGAGACGCGGAGACGTCAGGGAAACGTCCCCCCGCCGTCCCCCCGCCGCCTCCCCGTCCCTCCGCCGTCTCCTGGACGTTTCCCTGAAAAGGAGACTTCGTGGCGTCTCGGAGTCTTCTGGGCGTCTCCACTCGGAGTCTTCTGGGCGTCTCCAAGACTCCAAGTTTCCCACGTCCCCTATAAAATAATGATTTTTTAAAGAAAATTAAAAATTTACATAGTTTAGGTTATAACTTATAAATGAATATATTTTTTACATGAGCTGAGCAATTTTCATTTTCATTTTTCACTGTGGCGACTGGCAACCGGCGGGAGACTGAGAATAGGAGCCAAAACTGATTCCACTGCAAGTCTGCAAGTCTTAACCTTCAAGCGAATTTTTGCTAACCAGGTAGGTTTCAGTCTTTCAGATTTCCATTTTTTTATAGCATTTTTATTTTATAAACGCCAAGCATTTGAAATTTCAATGGACGCCTCAAAGAGGCCACGACACTGTTGAACGGGCGCCTCAAAGAGGTGCCCGCGCATGGACTGGTTGCAGTCCATGCACGGGCACCTCTTTGAGGCGCCCGTTCCAGAAAATAAAAAATTAAATTAAATTTTTTTCAAAGTTTCATATGAGTTTCAATTTTTAATTTTTAATTTTTAATTTTTATTTATTATTAATTTATTAAATTATTATGCCTTGCAAAATGTGGAAGCACAGGCAAGGCATGTGGACTGTTTGACAGAAATTAGAATGAAAATCAAAAAATTAAAATGTGGAAGCACAGGCAAGGCATGTGAACTGTTCGACAGTTCACATGCCTTGCCTGTGCTTCCACATTTTTTCATTCTATCAAACAGTCCACATGCCTTGCCTGTGCTTCCAAAATGTGGAAGCACAGGCAAGGCATGTGGACTGTTTGACAGAAATTAGAATGAAAAATATAAAATTAAAATGTGGAAGCACAGGCAAGGCATGTGAACTGTTCGACAGTTCACATGCCTTGCTTGTGCTTCCACATTTTTTCATTCTATCAAACAGTCCACATGCCTTGCCTGTGCTTCCACATTGAGGCATAATAAATTAATAATAAATAAAAATTAAAAATAAAAAAAAATTGAACAATCAAACAGTTCAAACTTCACATGCCTTGCCTGTGCTTCCACATTTTCATTTTGATTTCAGACTTCAGTCGTCAAACAATTCACATGCCTTGCCAGTTGCCTGTGCTTCCACATTTTCTGTTTTACACTTTTACTCTTCATGCATTCAATTGCCACTTGCCAGCATTCTGTCAAACTGAAATAGTTCACATGCCTTGCCTCTGCTTCCACATTTTGATTTTCCTGCTTGTATATCTTGCAAGCAGCAATATTGCAATTCATGAGACCACATTTCTTTCTAAGTTTTACTGTTTTAGTCTTGACTCTTTTATACTTTTAGTATATACTTGTAACTTTATAGGTTTGATTTTTAATTTTTTTTTGTTTACATCATAAGTCTGATTATTTTTTATTTTTTAACATTGTTTTTGCAGCATAATCATCATAATGAGTTCACACAACATAAGTGATGATGAACCAGACATTCAAAGTGCAAATGATTCATCAGATGATCATGATCCTGACTTTCAAATAGGAGGGGAGGCTGAGGGTGAAGTTGAACCACAAGAACAACATGGCTCAGCCTCAAATACTCAAACTACCACAAGTTCCATTGGTAGTAAAGTTAATAGCTGCCCTTCAGAACTCCTTCAAGAATGGGCCAAGGGCCCCTTTGATCCAAAAAAACCTTTAAAACAATTTGCATCCAAGATAGCAGCAAAGCCTGGGGCAACTGGGGGCACTAGATTATGGAAGTGTCACATGTGTAAGCTTACATGGTTTGGCAGCATTACAAGAACTAATGCACATTTTCTTCTTGTTCGAGGCAAAGGTGTAGATGTATGCAAAGTTGTGGCAAATAATTTGAAGTACATGGCTGAAATTTTAAAATTATGGGGTTGTAATGAGGATGAAGTGCCTACATCTGCTACATTGCAACATAAGAGTTACATGGGTGATCATATTTCAGCAGTGTCTACTTCTACTTTGCAGAGTCAAAGGCCACCAAATCCGTTCAGTTCAAGTTTAGCAGAGCCTAGGGGGAAACGTAAGATGGCATCTTCACAACCTATAGCAAGTTTATTCAATGTGCAGGCAAAGGATGAGGCAGATGATGCCATTGGCAAATTCTTCTTTGCCAATGGCATTCCATTCCACGTGGCTCGCTCTCCTTATTATAAGGAAGCTGTGTCAAAAATAATAAGGGCAGGACAATCATATGTGCCACCAGGGGAGAATAAATTGAGGACAACAATCTTGGATCAAAACTATTCCAAGATTAATATTTTGATGGAGAAGATGAAGAGAACCTGGGTCACAAGTGGATGCAGCATAGTCATGGATGGGTGGACGGACATTAGGCATCGTCCACTCATCAATATCATCGTCACATCTGTAGCGGGCCCTTATTTCCTTAGGGCTATTGATTGTTCAGGGCATAGCAAGGATGCCCATTATCAGTTTCAGATCCTCAAGGATGCTGTAGAGGAGGTTGGGCCACAAAATGTGGTGCAGGTAGTGACAGATGCGGCCCATGTGTGCAGAGCTGCAGGGAGGTTGATTGAGGCAACCTATAGACATATTTTCTGGACTCCTTGTTGTGTGCATGCTATGAATAATGCACTTAAGGACATGGGTAAAATCAGCTGGATCAAATCTATTGTCAGTGATGCTAGAGATGTGCAGATGTTTATCTGCAACCATCATCATTCACATGCACTTTTCAGGTCCTTCTCCAAGAAGGAATTCCTGAAGCCTGTAGAGACTCGATATGCATCATACTTTATTCTCTTGGAGAGGATGCTTGAGTTGCAAGAGCCATTGCAAGTAATGGTAATGACAGCAGAATGGAACAGATGGCCTGAGTCGAAGACACAGCAGGGATTGAGGGTTAAGGAGGTGGTGAAGAATGATGTTTTTTGGGCTGATGCCAAATATATTGTCTCCATCATTGAGCCTGTCTTCAAAGTTATTAGATTTGGGGATTCTAATGCACCTTCCCTTGGAGAGGTATACGAGTGCATTGATTCCATGCTTGATCAAATGAAGGCTAAAGTGCGAGAGAAGGACCCCACAATGCAATTTTACACCGAGCATATTTATCCAATCATTCAGCATAGATGGGAGAAACTCAACACTCCCTTACACATGGCTGCCTACGCATTGAACCCAAAGTGGTATGTGCCACGTCCCGGTAGAGTGACACCTATTGAGGATGTTGAGGTGAAGGAAGGGTTCATGAAGGCCATTGACAAAATTTATGATCCTATAGAGGCCAGCTTGCTTCGTACTGAGTGGACAAAATTTGCTACTCTTTGGGGATATTCAGAGGCAGCCAAAGTAGATTTGGAGACTATGTCACAGGAGGACCCCAAGTTGTGGTGGACTATGCATGGGCCTAGATCTTTGATTACTACTCTAGCCATTCGTTTGCTGTCCCAGGTTTCTAGTTCTTCTGCTTCTGAGAGGAACTGGTCCACTTATAACTTCATCCACTCTGTTAAGAGGAACAGGCTCACTTCTAGGAGGGCAGAGAAGCTTGTGGCTGTCCATAGTGCCTTACGTCTCATTGATCGCAGCACAACTACATACAAGGAGAGTCCAGCAGACAGATGGGATGTAGAGCCAGAAGAGCCAGCACAGATAGATGAGGATGCTACACAGATAGGGCTGGTTGGTATTGGTTTAGATGAGCTTGAGCATTTGGGGTCCTCGTCCGATGGTTCCGATGATGAGGAGATTGGCATGGAGCTTGGAGTTGGAGATGATTAGATCATTAGAGGCATCATGCCATTAGCTATTTAGTATTTACTATTTAGTAATTTTAGTCTATTTTGTTTTTGAAGTTTGAAGTTTGAACACTGTTGTGTTGATAACTTGATACTTGATTGTAATTATGAATCATGACTATGAAATTTTGAAATTCAAATTATGAAACAACTAGTTCTCATTCCAATCACAATGTCTATTAAAATTTAAAATTTAAGTTACAACTTACAAGTTACAAGTATATTTTCATTTTAATTTTCATTGTTTCAATGTTCACTAGTTCAATGAAATCATTGCAATGTGTTTAAACTCTAAAATTTACTTATTCCTTAGGCTTTTACAGTTATACATCTTTTTATAACTAATTTTTCAAGTACTATATGTATTTCAACCGCCCCCCGCCCCCAGCCGCCGTCCCCTCCCGTCCCCAAATTTAGGTCCCCCGCCCCCGCGCCCCCAAGACCCGTCCCCTTCCGTCCCCCCGTCCCCGTCCCCGAGACTTGGTGGAACTATGTTTATTTCTAATCCTTGCTCATTGAATTCAGGATAAAAAAGCTAATAAATGCTACATCATTCAGATCTTTGTCTGTGGATCTGCAGATGGACAGGTTGTTTACTGTATATTAGTTTTTCTAGCTATCCTTCAAAGGGCAAACAGACAGAACTAAAAATTCCCATGCCACTTGCAACTTACTATCTATAATATCCTTAATTTGCATGTTACAATTTTTTTTTCCAAAATGTACTTGGAACAATTTAACTTGCGCCTACCCTTGCTCTTGCTCCTTTGCTTGCTATCTTCTTGCATTGGTCCTTTTATCGTTTTTTATTGTAGTTAACACTCTAATTATACTCCAATTTTACTTAGCACTAATTCCTATCAAACATCAACAGTGAAACATGGAATGAATGTTCTCATTTTTTCACTTTCTCCGATAACTCAAATGTGGTTTTCCTAAAAAATATATTGTGTGTCTATCATTTATTTCCTTTCTAGAACCTTGAGTTCTTAATACATCCTCTTGCTATTTTAGAAACTTTCTGAAAAATGTAAAAATAAACCAAAAGAGTAATCCACTGAAGGGTATAGAGTGAAATAAGAGAAACTTGCTTTAATGAATGCCACCTAACATTGTCAAGGTATTCAAAGGAAGTATTCCCCAACTCATCTATATGCGTTCATGATTTATTACTCTTATATAAATTACTAAATTGTGAATTTTCTCAATGACTTTTGAGGTACATATCTAATGGCTCTTGGTTATGATATAATACACATTTATTGATAAAAGTACATAATTGATAGATGATTGAAGGGAATGCAAAATTTTACCCATTCTAGATTTGGTATCTTGATTCTTCACTTTTGTGCTTGGATTGGGATGTTTAAACAGTTATATGTCTAATAAATGAATAGTTTCCCTCTTAACCATAGATATATCATATAACAATCAATAGTTAAGTATTCCACAATAGAGTAGATTAACATAATTTGTGAAATTGTGCTTGTCTAGAAATTTCTCCAACTTAAACTATGTTTAGTGGAAAAGTTTCAGAGATTGTGGTTATACTTAATTCTCACAAATTCTGTCTATAGTTAGTAACTTAAAAAAATGAAAAAAACATAAAAGTCAAAATATCATTTTGAGCAAATTCTTCTTTCTGGATTTTGATGAACTATCCATGGTGGTTTTCATTTTGCAGCCTGACATGTTTTTAAAAGTACGGCCTCGTTGTGAAGCACCAAGGCGTGATATGGTGTATCCAATTAATTACATGCCATGTCGCTTTGTCCGCATTTCTTGTTTGCGAGGGAACCCAATTGCAATATTTTTTGTACAGGTAAGGTCTTGCTTTTATATATCCATTTGCTATTCTTTGTTTTTATGATTAGGCTCTATGATTGCACCATTCCATATGGAACTTGGTTTGACAATGAAAATCAAAGCCTTAAATTTCTTTGAAAACCAACTCTGGTATTACAAATCTTTGTCTATTAAAGACTCTCATGCTCTCTCATGAGACATATCTCTTATGTACCTACAAAAACTTCATTTAAATTTCAATAAATTCTTTTAAAAAGCATTCGTCCTCTTGTCAAATTTTAAATTTATAAATTTCGAATGTTAATCCATTTTCCAAACCATTGGTTTCTTAGAATTAAACTGCACTAATGGTCAAAAAATATGGAAGACTTAGTAAACAATTACACAGTAGATAATATGATCTAATAGATGATCTGAAATTGAACAGAATGGATTTAAGTGTTTAAGGATGAAATAAGGTTTCCTTTTTGGATCTGAAAAAAATTCTCTATGCAAATTGTTGGAACATTTTAGATCATAAAGAGCCTCGAGCCTATAAGTTAGGTGCTACAAAATTTGTGGAAATTTCTTAGAGATAACCATTCTTTGTCTATGTCCACCAAACCTGCAAAATGAAATATTATTTGTCTTCTTGTAACCAATAAATGGTTGATAAAACTTTAAGATGTTGTATGGAATTTAGAAGAGCAAGGGAGTGACGTATGAAACTCTGATACAATTGTCAATCACACACAAATTGAAATTTAGGGAAGGGAGAGGTTATCAATCAATGAGTTCAGAATGGCAGGTCCAAGGAGTTTCTTGAAAGCTCAATGAAGAGGCTGATGCAGGAGCATCCCAGAAATCTTATAATCAACATCAACCAAAATTGCCTTCTCTTTTATTTTGTAATTTTATTTGTGTGTTTGGGGAATAATGGCCCAGAGTTTCTTGGTAGGGGAACTTGTATATCTCCCTAGGCAAATTACTTGTGTTAAAAATTGTAATTATTTGTAAATCTCCCCCCATGAAAATTGGGATGCCTCACTTGGAGAGGAATCTTGGGATTCTCCTCTTGAAGAGAAATCTCATCACTTGGACCCCATTGTAGGAGAATCATACGACAACCTCAGTTGGGATACTCCCCTTAAAGATAAATCTTGTCACTTGGGACCCCCATTGTTGGAGAATCTATGCCAACCTCATGATGTGTGGGTTATTATGATGCCTCATTAAGTGTGAAGTTTCTTTGTAATGTATCTATGATACCTCATTAAATGGGGGGTTACAATGAAAGAGCATCTTTGAGTTGCTCATGATGATCCATAATGAGAGGTGTTCCATTTGGCCTCTGATTGATGCATGCAAATGGTGATCCATAAATTGGATCAAAGGAGTTGGACCATCAGAGGGTCATGTGGTGCCACTGCAGTCACATAAGGTTGTCTTAAGCCTTGTGACTGAGATTTATCATCATCCAAGGTGGTGCACTGGAGAGAGGACTAAATTTTTGTCAGATAGCTGTCTAGGGTTGTCTGGAGCAGCCTAGGTATGACTTGAAACAGAAGTGTAGTGCTTCAAACTATGCAGAAAACCAAATTGAACAAAATTGCCGGTTTGATCAGGTGCTTTTTTGTCATCAAGTGCGCCGATTGTGAAACTGTCCCCTAGCAAAAGCAGATAATTCATCACAATGCGAGTAGGGCATGGAATACAGAGATTTTTGATGTTTAATCTTGCCTTTTGATATTTGGTCTTCCATTTTTGAGGTTGGGGAGGCTATAGGGAAAGCATATAACTATTGTAAATGCAATGGAAAAGGTTGGTTTGTCATAGAGCTTTGATATTGTTGTTTTCACGATTGTCACATTTAGAAGAGCAAGTTTGTTATGGTGCAGAGATGGTTGCAGCTGTGAGGAGTTGGTGGTAGGCCATTGTGGATCCCTTTTGTTGCCCAAGAGTCATTGTAGTACTTGTAACCGAATGTGAGATATTGGCATAATGAGTATATGCTTACACTTTTGGAGTTTTCTCTCTGTTTGTGGGTTTCTCCAGGTGTATCTCTGTGTTTACAGTCCATGTGTGCCTATTTTTGCATTGTCATGTTTTTGTCATGCTCATATGTGAGATGATGAACATAAATGAACACTTTATGCTGTGAGTTTAGCCATTGGAAGTGGAGAAATGTTGTTTGCAGGGTTGCAAAGAAGAAATTGGTAAGTTGATGACTCTCGATAAGTTGGAGGTATTTTCCATAGCATGTCAAATTGTGATATTGCTATCAAGGTTCAACCGTGTAGTTTTATGAGTCAAACTCATTGACCCATGTTTCATGAGTAGTGGTTCACAAGAACCCATCTCTCATGATAGTGAATGGCCCACTTAGCACTCGTTGCATCTAGGTGATGCTCACAGAGGTGAAGCATTGGGCCTTCTTGGGAGGTCACCCATCCCAATACTACTCCAGCTCAAGCGCGCTTAACCACAAATTTTTTCCCCAAGGTTAAGCCCACTTAGGTTGCAACCCCATTTGCAAAACCTTCAAGAAGTGTTGTACCTTATGAACCATTCATTATAGAGTTCCTTTAGCTCATCAATTGATAAGTAGGAGGTATTTTCTACAACATGTCAAATTGTGATATTCCTATTAGGATTCAACCGTTTAGTTTTACGAGTCAAAGTCATTGACCCATGTTTCATGAGTAGTGGTTCACAAGAACCCATCTCTCATGATAGTGAATGGTCCACTTAGCACTCATTGCATCTAGGTGATGCTCATAGAGGTGAAGCACTAGGCCTTCCCGGGAGGTCACCCATCCCAATACTACTCCAGCTCAAGCGTGCTTGACCACGAAGTTTTTCCACAAGGTTAAGCTTAGTTAGCTTGCAACTCCATTTTCAAAACCTTTAACAAGTATTGTGCCTTATGAACCATTCATTATAGAGCCCCTTTAGCTTATCAATTGACAAGTAGGAGGTATTTTCCACAACATGTCAAATTGTGATATTGCTATCAGGATTCAACTATGTAGTTTACTGTTTTACGAGTCAAACTCATTGACCCATGTTTCATGAGTAGTGGTTCACAAGAACCCATCTCTCATGATAGTGAATGGTCCATTTAGCACTCATTGTATCTAGGTGATGATCACAGAGGTGAAGCATTGGGCCTTCCCAGGAGGTCATCCATCCCAGTACTACTCCAACTCAAGCGTGCTTAACCATGAAGTTTTCCCCCAAGGTTAAGCTCACTTAGCTTGCAACCCCATTTGCAAAACCTTCAACAAGTGTTGTGCCTTATAGCAATATCACAATTTATGAGTTTGACTCGTAAAACTACATGGTTGAATCCTGATAGCAATATCACAATTTGACATGCTGTAGAAAATACCTCCTACTTATCAATTGATGAGCTAAAGGGGCTCTATAATGAATGGTTCATAAGGCACAACACTTGTTAAAGGTTTTGCAAATGGGGTTGCAAGCTAAATGGGCTTAACCTTGGGGAAAAACTTCGTGGTCAAGTGTGCTTGAGCTGGAGTAGAACTGGGATGGGTGACCTCTTGGGAAGGCCCAATGCTTCACCTCTGTGAGCATCACCTAGATACAATGAGTGCTAAGTGGATCATTCACTATCACGAGAGATGGGTTCTGTGAACCACTACTCATGAAACATAGGTCAATGAGTTTGACTCGTAAAACTACACGGTTGAATCCTAATAGCAATATCACAATTTGACATGTTGTGGAAAATACCTCCTACTTATCAATTGATGAGCTAAAGGGGCTCTATAATGAATGGTTCATAAGGCACAACACTTGTTGAATATTTTTGCAAATGGGGTTGCAACCTAAGTGGGCTTAACCTTGGGGAAAAACTTTGTGGTTAAGCACGCTTGAGCTGGAGTAGTACTGGGATGGGTGACCTCTCGAGAAGGCCTATTGCTTCACCTCTGTGAGCATCACCTAGATGCAATGAGTTGCTTCATTTGGGTGTTCCATTTGGGTTGCTTCATTTGGGTGTTTCATCTACAAATAAGGGCATTGGAGCTTTGGAGAGGTGTTCTATTTTGTTTGTAGGAAGCAAGGAGGTCTTCTGTTGATTGCTTAAGTGTAGGCTTGGCTTGGGAGGCTCTTCGATATTTCATTGCAAGAAGAAAGGAGGCACAGTCTTGGAGTTTGTTCGTCTTGCAGGGCCTTGGGAGTCATTGGTTATATAGGGGAAACTTTGTCAAATTTTCTATAGATTCCAATGAATGCACAATTCCTTTCTTTTTTGGAATGGACCAAATCCATTGTTGAATTAATCCTTGTGTGTGATCAAGTTCTGTGGGTTGTGTTTTCATAGTTGAGTAGTTGAAACCTGTGTGTGTGTGTGTCATATTGGTGGTGGCTGCAAGGATAAGGCCTCCTTCATTTGACTACTTATCCTTGACTTATGTTTATATAAATCTGTGGTAATTACAGATGTATAGAAAAATTCAACAAGTAAACAATATAGAAGGTTGTGAGAGAAGAAAAAACATGGTTTTCTATGATATTTCTGGCATGGGAATGGCAGCATCTGTTTCAGGAACGGCAGTCCAGGAGGCCATTTTTGGGGATGGCATGGGATGACACATTGTGTGTATGTGAGTATATTTAAATTTTTATAAGTTTAGTTGTACTTGACATTCACATACATCAAATTCAAGATTCAATGTTAAATGTTTATCGATTCAGGTAAAGTAGCAATAGAAAATTAAAACATCATTGCTTTAATTATGACAAATGGTCCTAAGGCTACAAAATGACAAAATGTTCAACAATAAGCATAGCAGTGAGATTATTGATATGAAAATATACAACTTTCAACAACTGAACCCCTTACATCTACATCTCATCTTCCCTCCCTATTCATGACTGCAAGTGCAAAATACAAGTTGATTGTGGTAATTGTTGGTCACCACACTCTTTTTTGTTTATTAAAAAAATCAACTTTTTTTTTTGCAGAAAAATGGGGATTGTCTAGACATCCCAAGGATGGTCAAGAGACATGACAGATGTCCCCAGCCATCTCTGGGAGTTCTAGACATCTCTGTGAGTTAGGGCTTCATTATGAGTTGTTCGGAGGATGCGTACCCAAAATCCATGGGGATAGGGAATGGCTAGGGAATGCCATAGGGTTTGGGGATACGAGGTTTGAGTGGGGAGGATTTGTCACCATGTAACCTAATAATATGAGGTTAGATGAGATAAGTGGAGCATATGAAGAAAAATAAGCTTATGATGCTCACTACTAGCATGCAATGTCAAGAGGAATCTAGTGATAATAATTGTTGGGGTTGCTTGGTAATGTTCTTATAAATGCCTGCTGGAAGGATTCACTTGGTGAGCTTGGCCATATGGTCATTTTTGACTCGAATCTGTAGAAAGTTGTAAAAATTAACCAAACAATCAAGAATCTCTTGGGGGACATTTGACTGAGAATCACTGTGCCATTCAATTTACAGAATTAATTTTCTCTATTGCTGAGGTCTAGATTGAAACACATTCAGAGTTTGTATCATATGCAATTCAGTCCTTTGTTTTCAGTAAAAGATGTGTTTGTCTATTGTGGAAACTGATTCTAGTCTTGCATCCTTTCTGTTTCAAGTTGTTCAATAATCTTGCATGATTAAGTACTTCTACTCCATTATCATATCTACAAAAGGGAGCCTTTGATTCAAAGAAGCAAAACAGTACCTGCCACAGTTCTGATAATAAAGTGAGAAGTTGAATATGTAGTTATCTTCCATCTCAAATGAAAAGTTCTAAATCTGGCACATGATCCTTAGGTAGGTGTTCTTTTTCTGTGGAGTTGGTAAAAGCAGGTTTATATTTGCCAAGAAGAAACCTCAACCCATATAACATTGCAATGCATGTAAGACTTGTGATTATCCAATTCTCTATCTGAAGATAGAATTTGGTCTAGTGGAGGAGCTTCATTGATAAAGGTTCACATATGCTTTGTTGAATCGCTCTGGGAATGTCCCTATTAATATCTATCATGATTGAATCGGTTACTGATCTTCTTATTCAATGAAGTGATTTTAGTGTTTGACTAGATGGTAAGTGGTATACATATCTTTTATCATCAGTTGAACAATTTTGTATAGCCCTTGAAATCCAATTGACATCTACAAATCTTCCTAAGTTAGGATGCTCCCATTATGTAACTTGGAGTATTGACATCAATTTAAAAGGAATTCTAGTTGTTTGCAACAACTAGTTTAGCACCTTGTTAAGAGCTGCCTCTTGTCTTATGTGTTGTTAATGAATGGCACTCTTCCATTTGTCAAGGAATCAATAAAAAATATTCCTTGAGCCATATGTCAATGGTTCCTCTGAACTCCAAATTCTCCGTAGTCAGACCTTTTCTTGCCTTGCTGAAAATGGCTGACTGAGGGAGGAGATTCTAACATAGCACAGGGAAACCCCCCCCAATCTTCACCTCTCCTTCACTGAAATTGTAATCATCCAGAGTGTTTGCTAGCTTCATTGGTGGAATGCATATCTTGTTGATGTATGTCTCTGCTACTATGGCAGACAACCCACTGTTCCCCAAGGTTTACTATATATATTGTATCCAATATACCACAGAATTATATCAGTACATGATAGAGCTATTTATTCTCATCTGTTTGTTTGTTTAACACCTTGAGTTCAATTTACCTTATTATTTGTACATTTTATTGATCTGGGGCAATTAGGACTGCGAATAAGTAAATTTTTACCAGACTATTGAAAACAAGTAGGCGACCTGTGAATACAATAACTCTGTTTGTATCTTTGTTAAATCACCATTTATCAAGTCTTAAAACCGTCCAATATATTTGTAACTACTTGTCAATTTGTTTTAAAATTTATACCTGTTAGTGGTGGAAGATTTTACATGTTTGGGTGAATAACTCATATCAGTTCTCCATAATGCCCAGATGAGTAGGGGAGCTCATTATATCTTGTAAATACAATAATTGTAAGATTTCTTTCTTGTAATTGTGATCATTGCTTACTCTTGGGACTCTTGTACAGTGTTAGTATATGATATAGGTACACAATAGTTGGAACTTGGAAGGCTATACAGTTGAATGAGAAGATAGTTGTGGATGTCTTGAAAGATGGTTTTAACTTTATG
>VDFB02201410.1:0-14905 GCA_007258455.2 Sequoia sempervirens | reverse complement strand
GAAGTTCAAAATATTTAATATTTATTTTGCTATTTTAGCATTAAAAATGGCGATTTTCTATTTTTGGCGCCTTTGCTAATTGCATGATAATAAATATTTTATTATTTATTTAAATCCAAACTTCCAGTTAGTGGCAGTTCAACTGAAAGGCAACCAATCAGAGGTCTTCTATTCTTGTCAGGGTTTTGAATTCTTGCAGTTACCAATTGGTGCGAATTTCTTCTTATTTAAAGTATGGCACCATCATTTATTATTCACAGAGCTTTCAAAAGAAATTCGTATTTCTCAAGAGAAAATTCAATCTTGAGAGAAATTCGTATTTTTCAAAGTAAATTCATATCTTCAAAGGAAATCGAATTTTATCAAATTTCAAAGCAAACTTCAAAGCAATTCGTATTTCTTCAAGAAGTAAAGGCGCGCATCTTTAAGGGAAATTCATAGTTTCAAGCAAATTCGCAAATTCCTCAATAATTAAAAGTGAAATTCTCAAAGGCGTATTCATTCAATATCAATTCGCAATCCTTCAGAGGTCAAAAGGCGAACTCTCAAATTTCAAGATAAATTTGTATTTTCTCAAAGGCAAATTCGAATTTCTTCAGAACAAAGGCGCAAATTTCAAGAGGATAAATTCGTGGTTTTTAAATAAAGGCGAATTCTTCTAGATCAAAGGCGAATTCTTCATCAATTTCCCAAGGCGATTTTATCTAACAAATCTTTTTGCAGATCAAAGTTCACAATTGTCAGCAAATTGAAGAAATCTAAGGCAATTTTCACAGAAGAAGCATCATAAAAACGTCTTTTTCATCCTTCAGTCTCAGATTTCTCTCAAATTCTATTTTGCATGTTCCTGAAATTGGCGAAATTGACAAGTCTCAGTATCTGGATCATTCTCATATAATTTCCTCGAGTTGAAATTGTGCGTTTGATTTTTCACGAATTTTTAACTTCAGAACATTCGTTCTTGAGTTACTAATTTTCTCAAGTGAAAAGTCTTTGCATAATCGAGTAGAAGTCATATTTTCGCATATCTGACATTCTGGGTTGTCTTAGAATCCTTTTCTAGACAAAACCCATATCTCTCAGATTTTTCGCTGAAAATAATTCTTCAAAGGCTATTTTTAACTCTCGCAGCTATTTTTAGCTTCCGTAAATCTGCCGTAACATAGTCGTCTACGCCATCAAAGCGAAGTTTCCAAAATGCAGCTTCACTCACCTTTGAATATGTGACTAAAATAGTCCTGTATCATGATTTTCAGTTGGTTGAGACAAATCTTCACAAGGTGTTGCCAAGGAAATTTAGATCCTGGGCCAAGCTCAAATCATTCAAAATATTGGAGCGCTTTGGTTTACTAGAGGCCGCTCTTAATTTTAATATTCGCTCAATCGTGGTTGAATCTGTGTGGATGTCTTGTATTAAGCATTACAATTTACCACTGTGATAGTGCCGTTTTGATCTGACGAGCTCAGCCTAAGCCCCAAGCCTTTATACCTGTGAAAAGGAGTTTCCTTTGCGCATTCCTCAACAATTGCAATGTTCTAGTTATTTCTATGGGAGCAAGGTGCGTACTTCGAGCGCTTATGTGGACAAATGTCAATTAGTTGATGGCAAAGATGGTTAAAACAAGCAAAGAACAGATTGCCAAACAATGTGGGTCGTGGTGAATACAAGGATGAGTATGCGATTCTAATTACACTCCTGAATCGTGTCTCAGGTCAAGCACATGCAAATATTTTCCAGCCTTGGATGTATTACATTATTGGTCGCATCATTTCTGGGCAGGAGCATTATGACTGGGCATCCTTCATCAGCGACATTCTCCAAAGACAAATCACCGGTTTCATGGTTGCTCATGAGTTTCATATGTGTTCGTATCTCGTGTACTTGATCGCTTATCAGGGTCAGTTCCGAGGACTAAACACCGTGGGCATTCTCAGTGTTCAGAAAGTCTATCAGTATTATGATCAACTTGAGTTCACCAGAGTTGAACGTCATTTCAAGCGCGGTTCACGGGCTTTTCCTCGGACTTATGCTGAGAAACTTGACTGGAGTTGCACGCTCGTGATCTCTAAGCAGCTTCTTCTTCTGCTAGGGCAAACATGGATGGATGGGCAGATTATTTATTCAATTCCCTACATACACCTGGCTATATCCGGAAAGTATACGATTCACGTGAAATCCAAATTTGCTTCCACGCTATCCTTCTGATAAGATACAGTTTTCTCTCGTGAGTTCCTAAGACAGATGCATGATGTTCATCGTCTTCTACGCCGCAGGCACAGACCATCTCTTAACTTTCCTTTCCAGTTTGGAATGTATTGGTGCAAGTCGGCAATTGATGCTAAAATTGCAAGACAAGAGCTTGAGAAATATCATCTTAAGTATCTTGTTGAAGCACATGCCTATGATCTTTCAGGTCATTATACAGCTCGCCTTGCTGGAGGTACATATCATGAGTCTTCTATGGAGGATTACTGGGCAAATTGCGCAGATGACTTCGAGGTTCGCAGACGTAGTTACGGCCGTTTCTCTCTCTCACAGATTTCTGTTTTCTTGTCAGAAGATGTGGGAGGTTTATCAGATGATGAGGGAGAGGTTCTTCCTCAGTTTTTCAGAGAGCAGGTTGATACACAACCGTTGCCAGCAGTTGATTGGTACACCAAGGAATACGCAACGGTCAAAGAGAGGTCAAGTAGAGTTATCCAAAACAGTATACTTTACCTCGACAACAAGAAGACAAGGAGGGTAAGTGTTCCTAGAGCAGAGCCGCCAGTAGTGGTGAATCCTTCGCTACCTTCTTCGTCAAAACCTAAACAAAAGAAGAGGAGTAATCCTCCCAAGAAAGTACAAGCGCCAAATAATTCAAAGGGCAAGGCGCTTGCCACTATTACACACACGGAGCCTGATAGACAGCTGGTCGCAAAATCAGTTCAGAGACCAGTTCAGAGCCCGCCAGTACTTGAGGTTCAACCTCAAGTTCCTACACCAGTTTCAAAGCCGTCACCAACCCCAATTCTTATTGAATTGGATTTAGATTCTCCACCTTGCAGTGAGTCTTCTACACGTTCACTCTCGTCGCAACCTCCTGTTGCTAGTACCGACCCTTCTAGTAGCATTAGCCGAGACCAATCTTGGATCGAAGCTCAGCTAGGAAGGAAGAGGAGGCAGCCATCCTATGTCCTCAATCATTCCGATTTTGATGAGATTTACCAGGATGCGCCAGACAAGAGGGTCAAGAATATGGTCCACGTGGAGAGAAACACTGACATGGAGATCGTCATCGAGACTGCTGTACCTCCATAGGGAAAGAACTTGGCTGAATTGGAATCTCAGGATTTTGAGGTTATCACAGTTAACCTTGGTCGTAGCACACGCTAGACTCAGGTTGATCTCCTACAAGTTGCTACAGACAGTGCCAGGGATAGAATACTAAAGGACGGAGAGGATAAGGCAGCCCTCAAGGCTGAAATCAGACAGCTTCGCCAGTATATTTCTAGCCTTGTACATAGACCCGATGCCATTAATACACTCCCGCCAATGCTTGAGCCTCAGCAGAGCAAAGTCAACTTAATCATTTAGTTGCATATGGCAAGCGTTTGGATGAGTGGGAGGAGGAGTTTGTTGCTAGAGGCCGTGCTATGCTTATAGAGTTATATCAGTTGCGGTACAATGCACGAGAGCTCCGTCTTCGTCTTCAAGATGAGGAACGGGATATGGCTATTAACAAACCCTGGGATGAGATTATGATTGCCCACCTGAGTGTGGCATATGATGCAGTCACAGATGCAGAGGACAAAGAAGCTATCTACTCTTGGAAAACGCAATTGGTTTTCAGGGCAAAGATAGAAGAGACTTTAGCATTAGAGTTGGCTGAGAGTAGAGAGCACGTCACTAGTGCACTCCGGTTTGTGAGGACTCTAGTATCTCGCTTACCGTGTCGATATCAGATCGAGGGTGGTGCCTATGTTGAGCTTACCGACGTTCAGTCAGAGCTTCAGGAACTCATTCATACCATTTTCATTGGGGAGACTATTGGCTGTAAGGTTACTCAGCTTATAGTTATGTCAGCATTGTTCGATGAGGCAACAAGGAGTAGGGGCGAACTTCAGTCCCAGATCACAGCTGGTGAGGATATGCTGCATCGACATAGCATTCTTCGACAGAGTCTCATAGCTCCAGATAGTGATGCAGCTTAACAATCCTCATTGAGGGATTGGTTGCCCGAGATCACGCACCGAGACTTCGCTTTCCACCTTCAGATAGACATTACTTACGTGTTAACTTGGCACCCCTTCTGCCAACCTCGATGTTGTCATCACATGCATATTCATTCGGTGATCAGCTTTACACACCTTGGAGTTTTATTTAGGGTTTTACGTTAACCGATGAAGTAGTCTTCCAGCTTAATCCTCTCGCTAATAAGGACGGCATGCTTGCACAATTGTCCATTTTAGGATTAGATGTTCTGCTAACTCCGATGGTAGCTTCCAAATTTCCGAGATAGTTTACTCTAATAGGGTTTGCAGCTTAACTGGGTAATGCATTGCAAGATCAGATGACTCAAGGTGATCTTTAGGTTCCCTACACCCTTGATGTATAAACAAGAAAGTTTCTTTGCCCATCTTGTAACCCACTCTTTGCTTGAGTATAGGAAATATATGCCTCTTAATTCCTTGCCCCTTTTCGCCAATATTGCTCTTTAGTATTTTGTTCATGTGTCTTCACTATTACGATTAACTGTTATGCCACATAGGGTTCTGCAATCTTTCAGAATGGTGAATTCTTTCCATAGTTTAGATAAATCTGTTTTGTGCATCTTTACCATTATGATCAATTGTTATGCCACATAGGGTTTCATGCGATTGTGATGATAAATCTGTTTTGTGAACCTTTACCGTTATGATCAAGTGTTATGCCACATAGGGTTTCATGAGATTGTGATGATAAATCTGTTTTGTGAGTCTTTACTATTATGATCAAGTGTTATGCCACATAGTGTTTCATAAGATTATCATGGTAAATTCTTAAATCTGTTTTGTGCCTAATAAACTTGTTCAGATTGAGATAATAGTTGCGCCACCTTGCCTTCAAGTAGAGAATCTGAATCCGTTTATCGTCTGATAGTCAAAACCTTGCTCCGTTTCCTCATGCTCTGTTTTCTTGAGGGAACTGGATAGAATTTAAGTTATTAAGTTTAGTTGTAGTTAGTAGATCTGCAAAACCAGAAAAACTTAGCTGCAACGTATATAGTTTTCGAGAAATCCTTGTACCTCTACAGCTGAAGCAAAAAAATAGGATTTAGTTTAGTTTATTTCCATTTGCAAGTACTTTTGTCAAGCACAACGAGGGAGATTTCCCTCCTAATTTGAAGAGCACTCATTGCGTAGTGTGCATAGCTGTCTGTACCAACTCTTACTCCAGAGGTGCTAGTTGTTACGCCAACAAAAATGAATTTTCAGATTGATTGGGTGTCAAAGTACCCATTCATTGAACTAGTGGAGAATGCCAACAAAGATGAACCTCCAACAGAATGCAAGTGTAAGATTTGTAGTTGGAAATATAAAAAAGATTAGAAGTTGCAGCTAAAGCTTGACACTATAGAAAAGCATATCGGTAAAGTTTATGAAAAACAAATCATAGATGAAAAGGAAATGTCATGTCCCCATTTTTTAGCTCTACGCTTTTCAGTGACCATTAGTCTATTTCGGAGGCCCGTAGGCTAGTCGGAGGCAGAATTAGGGTTTCCTATTTTCTAGAAAGTTTCCTTTTGAGTTTTCAGGGGTTGCATGTAGAAGTTTGTCTGGGTCTTTCTAGGTTTTCAGAGGGCTTCAGAGGGGTGTTACATGCATTTCAATTAGAGGATATTTTTGGACTTACTATTTTTAGTAAGTTATGATAGTTGCCCGATTTGTGCTCGAATGGAGTTTGGAGTCACTATTTTTAGTAAGTGCTATTTTTGGCAGTGAGGCAATTCTATTTTGACAGTGGTTTTTCCAGCATTCTTGGAGCTCGAAAAATGAAAGTTTTATAACTTAAGTCACATTATATTTCAATATTGCTTTTGGACCCCATGTCTAGGCGTTATGACTTAAAGTTGTGTTTAAAAGGTGGACCTCATTTTGGACGCCTAAATTGGAGATTGAAATGCTTCAAGTTATATTTTATCCTAAGGTAATGTGGACGCCACAATTCTCAAGCAATGAGTTTAATATGTATTATTTTATTCCTCTTATTTGGGCATCCCTTTTTGGAGGGAAAAGAAGTTTGAATTCCTGGGGTTGGAAATCTATAAATATAGTGCTTTGCCTCTTCATTTGGTATCCATTATCTTTTCATAACGAAGTGTTGCTGAATTTTATTTAGACTCTTGCTTCGAGGTTGAGATGCTTCCTAGTTTCTTCATCAGTTTCGAGTTTGAAAGACAACTCCTAGTTGATCACTAATTGCTTCTTCACTCACAGGTTGCAGATTGAGCTTCAATGGTGATGGCTACATTGGTGATTTTAGTTTGGTGTGGCTTTGATGTTTTCTAGGAATATTTTGGTATGCTCTTTGCTGTTTGGAGTTTTTAGACTGTTATTTTCATGCTACTGTAGACCCACGTTCATGCTACTGTAGACCCACGTTCATACTCGTACTGTTCCAGAGACTTGGCGAAATTTTGTGGGTGTTGGTTTGTTTGGATCCTTGCTTTTGGGTGCCCCCTTGCCTAGAATCTCAGATTTTTAGTAGAAGAACCTGATTTTTGCTGCTGGTCGCCCTCCGCAGGGTGCCCTAACTCCTTGTTTTGGGTGCATTGGGAAGCGTGTAGAAAAAAAACAGAGCTATTCAGAGGAGTTTAGCTACTTGAACTTGGACACCTAGCCTCTACTCACCATTTTCCTTCAGTTTGAGTTCATTCGGAGGGGTTTTGAGGGAGATACGAGCATTTTGGTGTGTAATGTCCCCTTCTCGAGCATGATCATTTCTGTTGACCGTTGGCCTATTCTGGAGATCCGTAGGCTACTCGGTGGGTAAAATTAGGGTTTCCCGTTTTGGAGGTTGTTGTTGCTCGAAGTTTGGAGATTGAAGTGCGGATTCTTTCTGGGTTTTCAGAGAGCTTCACAGTGGTATGACTTGCAGTGTGATCCGAGCACCTTCAGGAATTTACTATTTTTAGTAAATTCTATTTCTGGCAGTAGTCCTGTGGTTTTCACTGCGGTTGGCTCTCTTCTTTAGCCAGTTTAGTTGGTTTGATCATTTGTGGCCTTGGGATGCATTTTGGAGAGATAAGTTCAGTTGATTTAAATAATGTTATATTTTAATGTTGACCCCCCCTTGGCCTAGTTGCATCACTTCAGGTTGTTTTTAAAAAGGGGTCTTCAAGGGTGGACGCCTCATAGGAGGTAATTTAACATTTTAAAAGGTTTTTAAATCATGCTTGAAGGGGGACGCCTACTTTGATGGAGAGATTATTTTTAAATAAAAGTCAAATGTTGCCTTGAAGAAAAAGGACGCCATCCTTGGAGGGAAATTGGATTATTTCAACTTTGAAAATTAGGGCACCCTTTCTAGAAGTTTCTGGAGATTCCTTGCTGAGCCTATATATGGAGACCTCTTCTCTTCATTTTCTCATCTAATGTCTTCAGTAAAGTTATGTTGCCGAAATGGTATCAGGATTGCTTCGAGGAATGAATGCCTCCTAGCCTTGGCTCGACTTCTTGCTTGAAAGAAAGTAGCTAGTGGAGAGTTAGTTTGTGTTTGAGTGAGTTTTTGTAGTGAGAAGTTGCATTGTTGAAGTTATTATGCATTTGTAGTCCAGTTTGGGTATGTTAGTGCATTTTTGTTGCTGACTTCAAGTAGCTGAATGTTGTTTTTACTCATAAATCAAAAAATAAAAATGTCTTCATTCTGGGTATTGCTTATATTTGCTTCTCTTTGTTGGGCGACCATTTGAGCTAACTTTCAGATTTTATTATCAAACTTTGAATTTATTGCAGCCAAATCGCCCTCCTTGAAGGGCCACACCATTTGAGCTCATTGGATTTTGTGCAAGAAATAAATAAAGCTGGTATTGAGTGGTTTTGAGGTCAGGTTTTGGGCGCCATCTTCTTAAGGGCAGTTTGCATTCTGTTTCATGGGATTTGGGTGGGTGAGAGAGTAGTAAGCATTTTAGTGGAGGTTTTGAGTTGCTGATTATGCATTTTAAGTGCTGGACTGTCAAAAATCAGACTATACATTGGTCCTTTGAGTCTAGTTTCTGGTCTACTCTTTCTTATCAAGCAAAGGAGAGTCTTCTTATTTGTTGCAACATTATTTAGCTCCTAATCATATGTTCTTGGCAGGCAATCCAATTCATTGTAAGTTGAACAGTAGTACTGTCAGCATTCTCATCTATTTTCTACTTTACTCATTGTAATACCCGCTGAATAAGTGGAAGAGGCTAGCTTGCCGCCTATTTACATTCTGAACTTGCATTGTAATATCATGTTGCTGATCGGCTGAGCCGTCACTGCATTACATGGATCCTCTGACCATATGCTCGCCATCTCTCGGCGCATTCTTGGTTAGAGTTACTTTCGGTTGGTAGCTTGTAGGGATCCTCTGACCATATGCTCGCCGTCTCTTGGCGCATTCTTGGTTAGAGTTACTCAGTTTAGTAGTGCATTGAGATCCTTTGACCATATGCTCACACCTTGCCCAACTCGGGATCCTGGTGTACATCCTTGGTTAGAGTTGTATTCCTCATCGTTTTGGTTTAAGTGCTAACCCTAACAGATGTGTGTTGCATTGCTTATTGTAATAAAAAATTGAAAAAATTGGTCCAGTTCTTTACATGGTGTTTTCCAGGCTTTCTGTTTAGAAAATCAAAATGCTGCCATTTTATATCAGACCTGGTATTTTTAGTATTTTGCCTCATTTTCTTGATGCTTATTTTGGTATCTATCTTGGAGATGTTTTTCTAACACTTGGGTCTTCTTATTGCTAAGTTATCTCATTATACATTGTAAAAGGCTCAATATTGTAACGCTGTTTTCAGTAGTACTGATCAAATCTTTCCTTTCCGCACTTGTCTTTTCATTCCCACTGAAAAGTGGAAGAGGCTGGCTTGCCGCCTAGTTGCTTTCCTATTTTGTTACCTGCTGAAAAGTGGAAGAGGCTGGCTTGCTGCCTAAGCATTTACATTTTTTGTATTGTTCGGCTTGCCGCCAATATCATTTATACTTCCAACATTTTAGTTTATTGCTAACAAATCTCTATGCACCGTATGCTCTCACCTTGCCCACTCTGGGATTTGGGTGATTAGAAAGTGAAGGGTTGCTTTTAGCTTGTTATCATTTTTGGGCTAACGTTAACTTGTGAAATGTTGTTGTGAAATGTTGTGTGCTAAAAAAAAAAAAACCTAAGGGGGATATTATAGTGGTATCAGAGCCAAAGTTCTTGTCAGCTTGTTGGGTGAACAGTAAAATTCAGAGTTATCACAATGGATTTCAGTAGAGGTGCAAATCAAATCAAGAAGCAGTATGAGCAAGAGGTTTCCCAAATATTTGAAGAATATCAAGGCACGATAATGGATGAAGAATCAGAACTGATAATAGCCCACTTCGGCACCAATGGCGATGCACGAAGATTGATGGCCTGACCGTGATTTTGATGATGGAGGTGGGAGGACCCATTGATGGATTAGCATGAGATTGATGAAGAGTCTCTTGGAATCTTACCCGGACTACCCAAAGGATGGTTCTCAGACCAATGTCTTCACAAAAGATTTTAGTAGAGCTATTGCATGTGGTGAGTTCACTAATGAAGAGCATATTGAGGGTAATTTTGGTGGTGTCACTAAAATCAGCTTATGATAATGGTATGACCACTTATCATAGTGAAGATGTTTATGATGATTCAGATGTGTTTGTACCTAATTGTGCTAAAGATTTGGTGATGGATAATTCTCATCTTGATGCTGACCCAACTTCTTGGGAGTTATCACATGAAGAATTTATGACAATAAAGTTATAAACCAAGATGACTTCTTAGGTATGCATGTGACTAATAATGATGAAATTCAGAAATATACCTACAAATGAAGGGCTCATTGAAGGCAAGAAGGATAGTCTTCAAAATAGCTAACATTGTTGATTTTTTACCTCATTACAATGATTGTGATATGTCATGGCCCCAAAATTGCAATATGAAACTATAAAACATTGAAACATAAAATAAATGAATAACTATATGAATATAGAAAAATACATATATATATATATTAACAATTTAATATTACTATAGCAGCAATGACGTTTGAATAAGATAATGACCCCATGCTAAGGGCAGCAGATTAAGTGACATCGTATGAGGCAACCGACTGATAACTAAACTGATCCCATGAATAAGACAACGGACGCTGGCCTGGAGAATAGGACAAATTAATAATAAGGACAAAATACCAATCAGTGATTAATCTTAGACCAAGAAAAGTAGCGATCACATTGAAAAAGGCAGCAATTGATCAATAAAGAGGTGACGGTTCATATTGGTCGAAATATTAAGAAAACGATTCATAAAGGGCAGCGATTATATTAGGTAGTTAAGGCAGCAATGAAAAGATATGTATTTATTTGGAGTTTCTTACTTTGCTAATAGACACATCCATTCATGAATCACTGCCCCCCAAGGAAGTATAAAATATGATTGTGAAATATGAAGTTGGGAAGGAATTCAGAGAAGGGAAGAAGGCATTGAATGATATCTGCAATTAGGAAAATAAATAAATGAAGTCCGATAATAATAAATATGATTAAATCTGCATTCAGAACAGCAGAGATAATCAGGGAATGAAAGAATAAATAAGAGACTTGGAATATATATATATATATATATATATCTGAGTCTTATGGAATGGAATTGGGAAGAGAGAGCACCAACAGATGGAATCGAAATAAGATGGAAAATAAATAATGAGGAATAAAAATGAAGGAGAAGTCTGAATGAAAGAGCAGATCATAGAGGGAACAATAAATGAGAAATATGGAGTATTTTTCTGAGTACAGCAATAGAGATAAACAACCGATGAAGAAGCAATAGAATGGAACATATTAGGACATAGAAAGAAATAGAATATCAATGAGAATTAGAACAGTTATATGGGATAGCGAATAAGATAGAAATAGGAGCATTTCCTTACTGCAGCAACAGATACGTTAATAAGATATACTTAGATAACTTGCAAGTGCTCATATAGAATTTGGCTAATACCCCATCTTAAGGACTTAGCACACAAGAACTTGCACTACATGAAAATTAGGTTGAGAAAGACATTGCTGAAAGTGGAGTGAGTGCTTTTGTGTGACTTAAGGAATCCCTTTGGGGGTAGATAAGATGAATGTCTTAGAATTTTGGCTCTAGGTTGCATAATAAAGCAAGAAAGCTTCACCTTTGAAAAATAAAAGAAGCCGGTTGAAGATCAAGCAAACCCTCTTAGGAAGCTATAGTTGTCACTCGCTATACAATTGCTTAAGGAAGCCAAAAATTGTTGTTTGCTACAACAAGAGAAGAAGACACAAAAGAAGCTAAGCAATAAGCTTGAAGATTCTTTGTAAGATTCTCTACTAATTTTCCCCTGATATTATGTGTTCTTGCACATGTGCTTTGGGCAAACAGTTGATACACCTCTCATAGTGATAGTAATTATTTTGCAAGTTTGTATATTGGGTTTGCAATGGTTTGTTGATATGAAATGCATTACAAATTTTGACTAAACCACAACTAATTTTTAATAGCACTGTAACTGTGATAGATCAACATTACATTGTATTGAATTTCAAACCTTTTTAATTTGCAGCAGTACTTAGAAATTACAGATATTTTAGGATGTTTATTTCTAACCTTTAGCAGACCCTTGTGGCACATTCATATGATTGAAGTAATTCTTTGCCCGAGAGTCTTTGATAAACTGGAGATGATCATTTGATATCTATCTGCCCTCCTCCAAACCTCGACCGACTGTTTGAAATACATGTGAGAGTCTCACACTACTCTTCACAATGTCTTCCAAGGGACATGCTGCAGACAGGAGGATAGTGACGTTGGAAGTCGTCACTTCCTATAGAGAGTTGCCACTTCCAACACTTACTGCCAGTGACAGCTAAAGAAGCTTCAACTAAATAATGTTTATCTTATTCCCAATTTGTCTTCACATAGACATGCCACCCTGCATCCAGTGACCAAGTGCTGACTGTAATAGGTTACTCATCCTATGGTCCTCGATTCTCCATGAATAATAAATTGCTTCTTTTCTGCAGCAGCTGTCCTTAGTTATTAAGGGATATGTGGACGGCTTTACACACAGGCGGCTTGCTTAGTCAATCCCAACTGCTCGACCATCCTTAATTTAGAATCGCAGCCTCTTGGAACTGACATGTATATATTTTATGATATTAATCCCCTTCAAACTGTGTGGCTGCATGGGTGGTGGTATTATCATCATTTCAATACCTTCGCTATGAAAATAAGGAGATCAGTATTAGATATTTAGTGCTCTTCCATCTCTAACCATATATTTTGTATTGATGTTGTGAATAGGATGAACACTACTAATATTATCAACCTGTGCAAACCTTGCACACCCAAAAATTTGTCTTTTACAAAGACTTCACAAATTTCCTTAAATCATTCAACTAAACAATGAAACTCTATGCATATCTTGAAATGAATCCAATTGTGAATTCTGAATTGAATCCACCCAAAAAGATGAATTGGGTTTTCATCCAACCCACCAGCTCAAGGATTTTTGTCCTCGAGTCTCCTAAAAGCTGTGCTCTCCAAAAATGCTCTGGATGATAATTTCTCCAAGATCATTAATTCCTTTTTTTGTTGCCTTTTATACTTCACCACTTTTATTAAACATTTTTCCTTTGTAAAGTAACTTTATTTAATATTTGAGCCTATTATTTAATAGTCACTTAACATTTAATTAATTAATTAAAAAAAAGCATCCACAAATATTATTTTAGGACAATTTAATATTTAATTAATTAAGTTAGGTTAGTGTTGACTATTCGGAAATTGGGGACATTACATTCTTAGATAAAAATCAGAACATACATTGAAGATATGCAAGACTTCTCCAAGTGAGCTGCTGAGGTTACTTAAGTAGGCAGAGTATAGCAATGGAGATTTATTTGTCAAGTTTCTAGAACTTCTTGGCACAAGAAGAATTGTTTAGGGTAGGCAATAAAGTACTGCCATAGGATCTTGGCAGGGTTTTTGATGGCGTTGAGCTTATAGTGATGACTGGATCAAAGGAGCACTTAAGCTTTAGATTTTAGAGTACCTAAAGAGGATCATAGCACCTAGAAGCAAAGCACTGAAAGACACTTCAAGCATATAAGGATAGAAAAGCAGCACCTGCATCTATGTCAACTGGTTGACCAGAAAAGCATGTTGACGATCATGGAGAAACATAAACTTGGTTAAATACATGAGACAGTTTTTGATTGTGCCTTGCATGTAGTGATAACCACATTGTGTGTTTTAAAGCAGGAACTAGGTCAGTAATTGTAGCGCTCGGGAAATTAAAGGAAGGGGCATTTTCAATTGCTCAATTCCTTTTCAAAAGGGTTTTCAAGTAATTAATATCATACATAAAAACTTCCAAATTGAGCTCAATAAAAGAGAATTTAAAATGCATTTCATGTATACAAATAACAACATTATAATTTATTAAGATTATGCACATGGCAAAAGTACATTAATGAAATTTTCATATATACATATTCATCTATACTCGAAAGAGATCAATAATTCCAATGAAAACATCTTTTTCAATGCTACGTCTTAAAACTTAATTCTACATATCAATGTTACATTAGATTCTTTCATGCCATACTTCTATTTCAAAGTTTCAACAATGAATGTTAAATATAAATATACATACAATGGCGCTATATAAGCCATTTCCGGAATGTTACACAAGTTCATCAATAGCAAATAAAACTCTGAACCTCCAACCGCCGTGACACCATCGGTCTTCTTGCGAGCTGGGGCCAAGAGTGTGATTCAGGCGCCTTTTCCGCCCAACCACGAAGTACATGACTTCCCCGGGTTCCTTCCTAACTCGAAGGAATCCCTGGCCCTGCATAAAGGAGCCTAGCAACCCGACACAGTAAAACAGGAGGGAACTCTCGATGCATGCCTGATGCCTATATGCATTTCTAACATGAGAAAAACACATTTCTTGCAATAGGAGGTGGCAGAGACTCAAATACATATACATTTCTAGGCTTTTAAAACAAATCCATCTATTTCAATGGTACAAGTGCTTGGCCAAGCATAAATAATACAAGCAAATGGTAGATTAGAAAAGGTAATACTACCGTCTCTGTGGGTCCACCTTCGGCATCCTGTCCCGGAAGTTACCAAAAGTAAAGTATGAATAAATACAAAAGCAGAAAGTTGTGCATTTTCTTAGATGTTTCATGCATTCAATTGATTCTAAAAGAATTTCAAATGAGAATTTCATAACATCCTTTGAAAGAAAAATTGTAAGTTCAGTAGTAAGATTTCATTTACTCATTTGTAAGTAATTCTTTTCTGATTTGGTAAAAAAACTCTGTTTTTAGAGAAGAACATGTATGTCATAATACTATCAGTGTACTATTAGAGAAATTTAATTAATTCTTTTGTATGAAACAGTGTTTACTGATTTCAGTATATACTTCTATTCTTTCCAAATTCAAGCTGACTGATAGTGTAATTCCCAATTTTAATACAGGTTTCTGAATATTAGTAATATACAGAAACAGTGCAATTCGTTCAGAATAACAGAGGTTTGAAAGAAAAACTTGCATTCAATTTTATATTGTATTCCTTTACTCAGGAATGTACTTCTGTATGTAAGTATATGACAAAGTAATCAAGAAGATTTTCAGT
>VDFB02201409.1:0-25559 GCA_007258455.2 Sequoia sempervirens | reverse complement strand
GCCTTGACCCAACCTCTCATGGGTTCTGTCAAACCCTCAACAAATAATATAATGAGTCTCCTCTCTGAAATTCCAGTCACCATGACTGCCACTCTCTGAAACTCTCCAATGTATGCTTCCAGACTACCAGTCTGTCTGAGCTGAGCCAACTCTCTGAAATACAACTCTGGATCCTTCCTATCAAATCTTTCTATCAATCTGCTCGTGAACTCCTGATAGGTATTAACCGCATGATGGCCTAATGTGTACATGCCGTGGTGCCACCAATCATGCGCCACTCCGTCCAGATGTAAAGTGGAAAATTTAATTGCCTCATCCTCCTGCATAGGTCTAAGTGACAGATAGTTGTCCAATTTCTGGACCCATGACCTAGCTGATGTCTTCTCTGACCCATCAAAATATGGCAGTGTAATCTTGCTCACAGCATATTGTAAATCCCTATTCACCTGTGGCTGCTGCTGCTGATGCTGTGGGGGTCTACGATCAAATCTACCTCCTCTGGGTTTATAGACATCTATAAACTCATGAAACGTGAGTGCCTGCCGGATCTCAGGCGCTAAAGACATGTACTCGCCATGAAATCTCGTCAAGTCTGCCACCGACATGCCGTTCTGTGGCTGGAAGTCCTGATGATGCACCGGTTGCTCTGCCCCTGGAGTCTGAGGTGGAGTATCTCTGGGTAAGAAAGTAGGCTGGCCTGGCCTACGCTCCTGATAGATCGGTAACGGCTGCCTAGGAGCTGATGCCAATGGCTGATCCACTGGAGTGGTCCCGCTCGTCTGTCCAATCTGTATGAAATGAGGCTGTGTGGGCGTACCCTGCCTAATAGTACCCATCAACTGCGACATCATATCCATCATGTTGTCGTGGTTCTCCGGTTTAAACTCTCATCAAGCATGTCACCCTCTCAGATGTGCCTTTCCCTGATCCTCATATTCGAGAGGTCTCTACTGACCGCCATTAGGGTTGCAACATCAAGCTAATTACCGCCCTCAACTGGGGATCTCGCGGAAACCGTAAGCACCTCCCCGGAGCATCAAGCTCCTCGACCTTCGAATTCTGAGGACCTCGGCCCAGCCTTCGGGTTTCGTCATCTCCTACACCGGGGACATCGGCACGTCTTGGTTCATAAAAGGCAACCCAGAAATGCACTGTAATCTGAATAATCACTGAAAAAGCACAGGATGGCAGGAGATCTGTGCTCTGATACCACTGTCAGAACCCTGGTGGTTCTCTGTTCAAACCCTAATTGATTTTTTTTGTCGTTTTTGCCATTTTTGGTTTTTTTGTGATTTTGAAGGGTTTTTGACAAAAATGTAAAAATGCGATTTTGCTTATAAATGCAAATAAATTCAAATAAATTCTAGAAATCAATATAGGCCTAGTTTTTTGATCATAAATGATAGGCGTTGCATTATATTTCACTTCCAAGAATTTTACAATAGCCAGTTGCAGAGTGTGAAGGAAATACAGATTATTAAATGAGAAAAAACCTGATTTAAAATGGCGGCTGCAGCTGATTAAAGAATGTACGGCCAGAATGAATGAAGATTCCTCAGAGCTCCAAAACCAACGCACAATCTCAGTTGACCAAAGCGCCCAATAATCCCAAGCCAGAAGCTGAGAAGGGGAGGCGTTCCTCTGGGAATGAGTATGTACGGCTCCTGCTGGTACGGCCTGTACAGCAGTAATAATGACAGTACGGATTCCTTTGAAACTCGTGCCAAAACAATGATGGATGATGATGGATGAAGTCGCCTCTGAAAGGTGGTAAATATCTCTGCTGAACTCGATGAATCCCTGTCTGATTAACTGATTATGCTCAATCTGTGATTCCTGGATGAAATCACCAAGTGCAATCTTCAGCTGGTATCTCACAGCCTCAGTATGCCTGATCTCTGAAGAGGTTACGTTCTCTAGAAACGATGTTTGCCAGAAACCCTAGGGTTTGCAAACTCCAAAGCTCAGATGCTCAGAAGACAAAATTGAATAATAAACTTGATAGTTCGATTTTGCCTTGGGAAGAACAATATATTCTTCTTTGAAAAAGTTCGACCTAATTCTCCATTAAAAATAATCATTTAAATTAATGATTTAATTTTCACTTTGGACTTAGGAGAATTTATTTAATTATTGGCGTCCCTTTTTAATGAGCATTAAATACTCATTAAATCACCTTTTAATAATATAATATAAAGTATAATTAAATACTTTATAACTTAGCCAAATAATTAAATATTTTAATATTTCAATAAAGTGACTTTATAATAAAGTCAAATTATTAAATATTTCGTAACTCAGTAAATACTCCTTATTTCTCCGTCAAATCAAACAATTACTGAACCAGGTCGAATCTGAGCTGAATCACTGCACCAGGTGCCCTGCCCGAAATAGCAGCTTCCGTCTGACCTAACTTTCTAAAAATAGAAAGTTCTCTGAAAAGACTCTCTGGAAGATTCTGCGAAGGCCCAAACCCGACACACTGCAAACTGGAGCTAACCAACACTGAGCAACTGCCAAAAAGGATCCTCTGAACACTCCTGTCAGCCTACGAGGATCAAATGATAGGCTAACCTCGTCACCAGCTGTGCTGACTAGGATGGGGACATGACAAATGAATCTTGATGGAAAGATGAAAGAAAGAAAAATGAGCCTTGAAATGAAAATTAAGAATATGAATATGCATTTGCAACCATGTATATGAAATTATGATTAAATTTTTAATCATAATTTCATAGACATGTGGCTGCAAATGCATATTCATGTTTTGATTTTCATTTCAATGCCCATTAAAAACATCAAACTACATTTTCAAAGTGAATCTAAAAACCTGGAAAACAAAACAAAAAAAAATTGAAAAAACTAAGAAAAACAGTCATAAAATCCTACCTTGTGCTTGAAAAATCCTTCAAAATTGGTGTAGAATGCTCCTCCTCTTCTTCTTCTTTCTCCTTCTCACCCCTCTTGCACTTGCAGCACCTCAAACTCACTCTTTCACTCACTCTTCTCACTGGTTTTCCTCTTCTTCACCTAGCTGCTCCAAAACATCAAATGCATATATGAGTAAAAAAGAAAGCAATTTGAGAGTTTTATTTCATTTAGAGGCTTTGAGATGGGTCCCATAGGCCTTTAGGGTTCGGCCCCAGGCACAAACTTCAACAAAAATAAAAGATTTTAAAAAAAAACACTTTAGAATGCGTCCCAGCGCGGGAGACTCCTGGGCGTCTCCGAGACGCTCGAGGGACGCTTGGACGTCCCTGAGACGTCTCGGAGACGCCCAGACGTCTCCCCTTTCTCAGAGACGTCTCTCACGTCCCGGCGACGGTGGTGGGACGGCCAAGGGATGTCTCCATGGCGTCCCCAAGTCCCTGAAATGTCCTGGACGGGGAGACGGCACAAAAAAGGGGGGGGGACGCGTCCCCGTGGAACACTGGTAAATTTTAAAAAGATGATTAGAGACTTGCCTCTCTTAATATTTTCCTTACATTATAGATTATGTGAAATTTCATTTCTCTTGGTAATTTCTTTCAGATGCAAAGTTCTAAGAGAAAATTCTTTTCTACGACGTGCTTAGTCACTTTATCAACTTATTTAAAAGAACTTGATTTGCGCTAATCAATTTGCTTTGATTAATTGCAACACACTTAATTGTATCATTCATTATTATTTGTATATATGTCTTTCTTGACACATGCCTTTTTGGAATCTATATGCCAAATGCCTCAACTCATTGTATTCAATGTCTTACATTCATTCATATCTCATTAGAAAAATACATGTATTTCTTATATCTCTGTTTCTCTCCATCATGACTTTTAAATTAGTTGCATGGAAACTTGCATACTGACCCTTTTTACCTGTCATCTCTCTTGGAAACACGTTCCCCAGATGTTGGGAGATTTCAGCTGACATCTGTCTTTCTAGACATTTGTCAAAAGCTGTAATATTTCCCATATACATTTTTAAATATTATATAAATTACATTAATTTATCTTGTGCTAATAACTAGTTGAAGAGAGTTATAAAAATCAAATAAAAGCAGGCATGAATTTTGCTGATTTTAACCTAAAAGTGTTCAACATGTTTCATTGCAGAGAATTTTCTTATCAAAGCCCGTTGTGGTACTAGTAAGAACAGAAAATAATTAGAGTTAAGATGTCTATCTGTACAAAAGTTCCATAAGTTGACTGAAGTGGGAAATAAGGCTACTTCATATTAGTAGCCCATGCTATAAACTGTTACTTTTGCTTGATTTGTATTTGCAGTTTTCTTCTGACAATTATTCTGTAAGGAATTCTCTTCAGTGATAAGCTCTGCAAAAATGCCTTCAAAATTATAGAGCCATGGCGGACAATAGAGATTAAAGTGGAATGCCCCATACAACCAAGTATAGGAACGATAATTATTTTGGACATTTGTAAGAACCTTTAGAGGCTAAGGATTTGTAAGTTGATCTTGCTTGAGAACTCTCTAATCAGCATGTTTTAAGGTCTCCTGACCATTCATGTAATCTATTAAGTATCAATATGTATTATTAAATGTTTTATGAAGTATTTCAATGTTTTGAGTTCTGATTTATAATCTTTATGTTTATATTTTTCATATATAGTCTTTCACATACACACGCACCCAACACACACAATATATAATTTTTTTTCTGCTGGCATTTCCTTGTTATCTGCTGTATTCTTTTCAAAAAATTGCATGCCTGTCAACACCTTTGTTCTTCTTGACCCCATCTCAATCTCTATTTCCTGGAAACTTTAAGCATTACCTTTCATTCAGATTTCTGCCTTGCACTCGTTACAATATTAACTTATAAGAGGTATAATTATGTATTGGTTGAAACATTAATGTTCTTATGCTTTGTTATGATTCAATGTGAGCCCTTGTAATTCAAGGGAAACATCATGTAGTTGTTTTTGGACAGTCTGATTTTCTCTTCTAACCTTTTTACATCTATTATGATGATTCAGGAGAATGCAAAGAAAATTTCAGAATTTTTGTCATCTCATCCACGAATAGAAAGAGTATACTATGCGGGTCTTCCTTCTCACCCAGGACACAATTTGCATTTTTCACAGGTATTTTGTAGGTTTTAGATTGAATTAGATTATAGAGGTTAGTAGACATCACAAGAAACTCTCTCTCGTCTTGTATTTTCCAATGCATATTTTTGGGGACTAGATCATAAGCAGATTGTTTGTTGAAGAGTACTTTCTGTTGATTGACATAGATAGAGAGTTGAATGACATTCATTTTGATCATGGTTTTTAACTACAGGCCAAGGGGGGAGGTTCGGTCCTTAGCTTTATAACTGGCTCTTTGGCTCTTTCAAAGCACATCGTTGAAAACACAAAGCTTTTTAGCATTACTGTTAGTTTTGGTATATTCTCTTCACCTATTGTTGTCAGCTTTGGTATTTTCATCATTCATGTACCTTCTTTGCACACACATTGCTTCATATTCTTAAATTGAAGAGTTCCCTATGTCTCAACTCAAGACAGGTAAGTGAAAAATAATCATGCTTAGCAATGGAGAACAAGACTGCAAATTAAAAACCAAGATGGATAAAAATCAAAATGTATTTGTGGCGGTTATTAGCTGATTTGAAAAGTATGGTCTTTATAGCTTGTTGGACATGAGGAATAAAGTTTTGTTGAATGATAAATAGATATTTGAAGCTATAGGCAGAAACTATGAGAGGATTTTTAATTTTTAATTGAAGTATGATGTTCTATTCAACTTTAAACACAATGCCATCGAGTTTCCTCATGAGGGGATGGGGGAGACCAATGTAACAGCCCTTAAGTTGTACCTAAAAGATTTTACTCATTTTTTTGTTGTCAAAACTTTAATCATTTATTAAGTTCTTATATGTTCATTCAGTTGTATACGCAGGTAATCATTTGTCCATACGAGATAGACATCCATCCATATAGCATAGGCATCCATCCAAATAGGATAGTGTTGATGCGTGTTTTATGGCACACCAAACATCAGAATAAAATGCCCAAAGACACCCTATCCTCTTTTGAAAAACCACCGCTTATGCTAAGATTGCGAGAAGATCATATGGCGATTCCAAGGTTCCTTATGTCAGGTCTTGACGTGTGGATAATCTCAGTGGTCGTTGTGATATGCTGGTAACACAAAGGGACTTATGCTAGGTTCGTTCAATTCACAATGAAGGTTTAGGCAATGAAGCTTTGTTGTTTGGGTCTCGAATCAAACAAACTAAAAAAAGGAGATAAGGGTTTAGAAGTTCTAATCTACTTCCTAAGAATTCAAGAGACAATATTGACTTGGTGAAACTAATAACCACGCTTTGCTTCGCTACGCTAAACGACAACTACACAAAGTGGGTGCAATCTTCAAGGGAATGTGCTTATAATTTTCATGTCATGAATAACTACCATCAAATTGAACAATATTTACCCAGACAGAAGTTAAGCATCCACAAAGTAAGCCCAGTCTAACTTTACGCATTGAAAGGAAATCATCCATCCAAAGAAAGTATGAGCGAAAGTTCCACCAATCTATACTATCAATCTATCATTCATCTAGCTTACATGAAATAAAATCTAAACTATGATGAGGGATAAGAACCATGCCAACTCCAAAATAAGAGAAGTAATCACCATCAAAACAATGCATGCATTACTTATTACTTTGGCAATCATATGCAACAATTTACTTATCTTAACATGTTTTGCAACATGCTCCCATGCTTTACAAATGAGGGGTGAGCTCAATTTATAGGCTCCCCAATTACAATTCAATGGCAAAGATTGATTTAGGATCAACGGCCGAGATTACAAAAAAAACTCTAATTAGGGTTTGTCACAACCAACTACCTCTCAAACAACGAGAAAATTACATTCGAGGACACTTGTCCTTCTTGCTAAATATGAACCGACAATAAAAATAGAAAGTTGTTGCATGTTGATTTGGAACAATTTGATTGGTTGGAAGATGACGAGGCGCCACCTCAGTGTGCTGGATGTCTTCCTTGGTCACTCTGTTTTTCTTCCACGTTCTTGCCTTAGAATATTGTCCTTGCCGATGACTTTGTCCTTTGTGCTTGTTCCTTCCTAGCTTTGATCTTGGACTCGCTTTGAGACTTTGATTTCTTCTTCTCACTTGTATTGGAAGTCTCGCCTTGGAGAACATGCTTAGACTTGAAGTTATTAAGTCTTTCTTCCCATATTGCTCTGGAATTCCTTCAAGTGCCTTGAATTTGGAGAACTCACCCATGCTTTTGCCACAATGGAGGAAATTGGAATTTTCTCTGTGAAGAATTTCTTATACTTGGCCAAATTTTGGCTATTCGATTTCATTTTGTAATACCTTTATTTGGGCCATTCAACATTTAGCCAAGGTTTCAGATGAACTTTTCCTGTGGATTTGTCTTCAATTTCGAGTTTGGCTTGTGCTATGTAGGACATATTCCATCCTCAGACAAGGATTTTATTCACTTCCTCTTTATTTTCCTCTTCATTCCTCCTGTCTTCCTTCCAACACTTAGTCAATTTTCTGAATTTTAGCCAAATTTCTGTGATGTCCCCTCGCTAGACAGTTCTCGGGAACAGTGTGTTAGCCCTTTATTGGACCCTTGTGGGCTAGCCAGATTGGTTAGAGGGTCAGTGATGCATTCTGGAGAGTTGGATTGTTCTTGTTTTCAGTGGATAGTGATTGGATCACAGCGAGCGTTGGCATTCTAGGAGTTCACAGCTTCTGACGGCACGGGATTATCTTGAGTTTTGAGCGTATTATGGAATTTTAAGTGATTAAGTTAATTATTTAACTTATACGCCTTTTATTAAAGTCACATTGACTTTAATAATATTTTTATATCACTTAAAATGTTCAAAAGAGGGATTTAATATTTTAATGGCTTAAAATATTAAAAGTGCGCCAAGTATTTAATTCATGAACTATTGAGATGAATTAAATATTAATTAAAAGATTTTAAAACCTAAAAGTGGCGTATTCTTCTTGAAATGCGTGCCTTTGCATAAAAGGGCATTTCTGGCAATTGAAACTCATATCTTTTTGACTATTTCTCTTTGCCTTGAGCATTTTGCCTGTGCATTCTCCTGTGATCAGGGTTTGAACACACTGCCATTGAAGAACGTTACCTCTTCAGTGTGAGCACTCTTGAGATTGTGGAATATCAGTCGAATCAGTGCATGTTGAGAGCTTCAGCCAGAGGTTCTACAGATTTATACAGAGTTTATTTACAGTGAGATTGTTGTTGTTTACAATAATTGAGGGTTTCCTTCTGGTGGCGCATCCTTCTACAGCTTCAAAGACTTTTCATCAGAGATTCTACCTCTCCTTTTCACAGCCGTACGGCCTGCCTTGGAATGTGTGCCTTGAGATAGGCGTGTGAAGTTATAAGTAGAAACGCCTTCCTCTTTGCTGGTTTCTGAGCTTTATCATTGGCGTCCAGTATTTCTTGCACATTGTGTCCAGTTTCTGAGCAGGAGAAATGAGTTCTGGAGTCATGGCGTGCCTTTATGCTTGATTTCATCAATTCCAGCTGTAGATCTGGCAACTTCTTTATATAAAATAACTGGAGACTTTCGGGTATGTCTGTTATGCATAATCTAATTGTTTCAGTATAATAACAGCTTCTGCATTTCCATTTTGTGAATTTTTTGCTTTATATTTCAAATTACAAGCAAAAATATGAAGCACCCCTTCTCTTCTGTCTATTAAGAATTCTCAAAAAAACTAAAAAAAACATCTAAAGACTTAAGAAAATAAGGGTTTTGAGCTGAGAGCCAGCAGGGCTCATCACAGTGGTATCAGAGCTCACATCCTGCCAGCTTGTGGGGTTTGAGAATTTTATGAGGTCTCACAGAGAGGGTTTTGGCAAGTCCTATTTCAGAGGAGGTCCTAGAAATCAGAGAGGCGACCAAAATCCTTTTCCACCATTTTCGTTTGCAGATCAGGAGGAGGAATTAGATTGGGACAATATGGCGAACAGGGCTGGAGAAAGTTCTCACAGGAATACTTGGGAGGATGAGGACAGAGAAGCTAAAGACGTGCTTAGAGGTATGGTTGCAGGGCAAGAACAGGTGGCAACTATTCTTCAACAACTCAGCACGAATGTTCAAAATTTGTCAATAAACAGAGCTCATAGTCTGGATCCAGATCGAGATGGTAGTATCCATAGAGAGCCACAGAGAATTATAGATCCAGTACGCACCTATGAGAGAGCTACATATCCCACGTTCACCAGAGATGATGCTGAGGAAGTGGACGAAGCTGAACAAGGTGGTGAGATTAATTTTGCAGATAATATTATGGCTATGCATGATGAGTGGGATAATTTGCTACCAAGGGTTAAGGAGCACCTTAACTTTGACAGATTCATGAGCCAGAAGAGAGAGCACACCAGGAACAGGAATGACAGGCGGCCTAGACACAAACAGAGTGATCTTAAACAGGCAACCAGCAAACTAACCTTAGTTCACTATGATGGCAGTGGCAGAGTTACAGCACGTGCCTGGGTTAGTAAACTGGATACTTTCCTGACACTACGCCCCATGACTGAGGAGGATGCCATTCGCTTTGCAGCACTTCATCTAGATGGCGTAGCACATGACTGGTGGATTCATGGTATGACTACCCTTCATCATGACAGGATTACCTCTTACCAGGAGTTTACTGATAGACTGGTAGAGAGACTTGACAGAAGGGATCCTGAGCTTTTCTTCAGAGATTTAGCACAGCTGAAACAGTTAGGTAGCTTGGAATCGTACATTGGTGAATTCCAAAGACTATCCGTGATGGTGACAGGGATCTCAGAAAGAAGGCTGATCATCTTGTTCATTGAAGGTCTTTTCGAGCCCATGAAAGGTTGGATAAAAGCATTTGATCCACCCACCTTACAGGAGGCAATGAGGAAAGCTCGCAGCATGGAGCTATCTACACCACGTAAGCCTTTTAGCTCGAAGCCTACCACCTCATACACGGAGAATAAATCAGATCCAAAGAAGGCTGATAATGCAGATCAGAAAAAGAAATTTGCAGCCCCTTTAGATCGAGAAACTATGAATGATTTACGAAGAAGGAAACTCTGTTTTTACTGCAAAGGTCCGTATGACTTTAATCATGATTGCCCCCTCAAACCTAAAGGGCAAAACAAGCACATGGAGTGGTTTTATGAGGGAGAAGCATTGACTGATTTTTCTGATCAGCAAGCTCCAATCTATGATACAGATGGAGAAGAGTCAGAAAACGAGGCAGAAATTGTAGTGGAAACAGAACTAAAAGAGGCTCATATGTCCAGCATGCAGAAAGAGGGTTCTTTCAGACTCCGTGGGATCCTAGCTGGTCAAAGGGTCATTTCTCTTCTAGATACAGGTGCAACCCACAATTTCATTGATTCATGGTTAGTAGAGAAACGGGGAATTCAAACTCAGCAGCTTGAAGGCATACGTGTGAAGGTTGCAGATGGATACACTCTCAACTGTGAGAGGATGATACCTGACTTGCCTTTGAAACTTAACAATTTTGAGTTCAAGGCAGATTTTTATGTTGTAAACATGGGAGGTACGGACATAGTACTTGGCATGAAGTGGCTTCATGCAATAGGTGAGTTCACGCTTAATTTGCGTGACATGGAGATGAAATTCACCGTTGATGGCACAAATCATATTCTAAAAGCCATCAAGGACAGCAACCTCAGAGAAATTTCACTCCGTAGAATGGAACGCTTGATTCGTAATGATATGGTAGAGTGGGCTGCTGAGTGCAAGCTAATGCCTTCACAGTTGAATCAGCAAGCTTCTTCATACCATCCAGATGTGTAGGAACTTCGAATCAAACATGCGAAGGTGTTCAGTGCAATTCCACCTGGTAGACCTCTTGATAGAGGTATTGAGCATATTATAGAGTTGGATGAGGGCACGAAACCGATCATGATTACTCCTTACCGGCACCCCAAGCGTCTGAAAGATGAGATTGAGAAAACTATTCAGGAGCTTTTAGCTATGGGGCACATCAGGTTGAGTAAGTCACCTTTTGCTTCATCAGTTGTTTTGGTGAAGAAAAAGGATGGTACACTTAGGATGTGTATTGATTACAGAATGCTCAACAGGAAAACCATAAAGAACAGGTATCCTATTCCTCGGATAGATGAGTTGATAGACAAGCTTCATGGAGCTTGCTACTTCTCAAAGATTGATTTGAGAACAGGTTATCACCAGATCAGAGTCCGAGAAGAGGACATAGAGAAAACTGCGTTCAGATGTCACTGTGGACACTTTGATTTCTTGGTTATGCCATTCGGTTTAACCAATGCTCCAGCCACGTTTCAGTCTACAATGAACAGGGTTTTCCATCCTCACTTGAGGAAATTTGTATTGGTGTTCTTCGACGATATCCTGGTTTATAGCAAATCATGGGAGGAACACATGGTTCACTTGGATGAGGTACTGAGTATACTTGACAGGGAGTCCTTGTATGCCAAGGAGTCCAAGTGTGCTTTAGGCATGGCAGAGCTTTTATATCTGGGACACATCATCAGCGGTGACGGAGTTAGCATGGATCCAGAGAAGGTTCGAGCCATCATTGATTGGCCTACACCTGAGACTTTGACACAGCTCAGGGGTTTTGTAGGATTGTGTGCCTTCTATCGTCGGTTTGTTAGTGGGTTCTCGCGGCATGCTACGCCACTAACTGATTTGACTAAGAAGGGTGCTTTTGTGTGGACACCACTCGCGCAGGCGTGCTTTGAGAAGTTCAAACTTCTCATGACTATGTGTCTAGTCTTCGCTCTACCTGACTTCACTAGACCCTTTGAGTTACATTGCGATGCCAGTGGTGAGGGTATTGGTGCAGTTATCATGCAAGATCGACACCCGATAGCTTTCGAGAGCAGGAAGCTAAGAGGTCCTGAACGGAGCTTCAGTATCTATGATAAGGAAATGTTGGCCATTATGCATGCCATGGCCAAATTCAGGCAGTATTTGATTGGTAGTAAATTCACTGTGAAAACCGATCATAATAGTCTGAAGCATTTTCTTGGGCAGCGAGATCTTAACGAGAGACAACAAAAATGGGTCAGCAAGCTTCAGTCTTACGATTTTGACATCTCCTATGTCAAGGGAACTCAGAATGTGGTTGCTGATGCTTTATCTCGCCGTCCTCACTTGAGTTCTATTACACTGGTTTCAGAGGACTGGAGACATCTGATAGTAGCAGAGTATGCTAAGGACCCATGGGCCTCTAGCATAGTAGATGGATCAGTATTGGATGACAGGTATTCACTTGTAGATGACCTTATCATCTACAAAGGGAGGATTTTATTGGTCCCAGGTTTTGAGATGAGGGACAGGGTTTTGAGGTCATTACATGATTCACCCATGGCAGGACATCCCGGGTACTATAAGACCTATAGGCAGGTACGGGAGAGATTCTCTTGGAAGGGTCTCAAGTCCTATGTTCTCCAATATGTCAGGGAATGTCTTGTTTGTCAGCAGAACAAGCAAGAGCACACATACCCTGCAGGTCTACTACAGCCGCTTCCTATTCCTGAGAGGAAGTGGGATTGTTTATCCATGGATTTCATCACGGGCTTGCCAAAAGCTCAAGGGAAGGACAGTATTTTCGTGGTGGTAGATCGATTGACGAAATATGCACACTTTTTCGCAATCACTACTACCTGTGTAAGGATTTTGTTCTTCCGAGAGAAAAATCGTCGCACGGGTTTACCTCAGCAGAGCAGTTAAATAATGTGTGACAACAGATTTAAGGAGTAACTCTCCGGCAGATATTCCAAGCTTTGTGGGATGAGCTCACCCTAGTACCAGCCGCACACCCCTGCATTGCATGGGCGCATCGAGATCGCCAACAAATGGGTGGAAGGGTACTTTATGTAACTATAGTCTAAAGGCATATGTATGGGGTGAGTACCTATGTGAGTATTGCTACAACACCACCCATCACATGAGCATCCAGATGACACCTTATCGAGCATTATATGGATACGATCCTTCGAGCTTTCTAGACTTATTGCTGAGTGACAGTACAGTTCCCAGTGCTGGTGATTTATTACAGAACCGTGGATATTATGAGAGCACTTTAGGAGGCATACGAGCCCAAAATCAGCAAAAGCAATATGCTGATCAGAAACGAGTTGAGCGGTCTTTCGAGATCGACGATTTGGTGTACTTGATGCTTCAGCCTTATAGGCAGTCTACCCTTCGCAAGAAGGGCTCCGAGAAACTTAAGCCGCGATACTATGGGCCTTTCAGAGTTGTCAGACGTGTGGGTCAAGTGGCTTATGAGCTGGATCTTCCGGTGGACAGTAGGGTTCACAACGTGTTCCATGTGTCGCGCCTCAAAAAGGTGTTGGGACAACACGTAATTCCTTCTATTGATTTGCCACCCCTGGATGATGAGGGGAAATTAGTTTTGATACCTGAGGCCATTCTGGACTCCAGAGAGCGTCATCTTCGGAGGCGGGTCATCAAAGGAATACTCTGGTTATGGAGGAATCTACTGCAAGTAGGATGCTAATGGGAGAGGACAAGATTCTTCAAAGATGATCCAGCCTTTGAGTTTGCTTGTGATTGCTAAATTCGGGAGGGCGGATCATGATGTCCCTCAGACAGCTGAATAAAGGTGTTAGCCCTTTATTGGACCCTTGTGGGCTAGCCAGTTTGGATAGAGGGTCAGTGATGCATTCTGGAGAGTTGGATTGTTCTTGTTTTCAGTGGACAGTGATTGGATCACAGCGAGCGTTGGCATTCTAGGAGTTCACAGCTTCTGACGGCACGGGATTATCCTGAGTTTTGAGCGTATTATGGAATTTTAAGTGATTAAGTTAATTATTTAACTTATACGCCTTTTATTAAAGTCACATTGACTTTAATAATATTTTTATATCCCTTAAAATGTTCAAAAGAGGGATTTAATATTTTAATGGCTTAAAATATTAAAAGTGCGCCAAGTATTTAATTCATGAACTATTGAGATGAATTAAATATTAATTAAAAGATTTTAAAACCTAAAAGTGGCGTATTCTTCTTGAAATGCGTGCCTTTGCATAAAAGGGCATTTCTGGCAATTGAAACTCATATCTTTTGACTATTTCTCTTTGCCTTGAGCATTTTGCCTGTGCATTCTCCTGTGATCAGGGTTTGAACAAATTGCCATTGAAGAACGATACCTCTTCAGTGTGAGCACTCTTGAGATTGTGGAATATCAGTCGAATCAGTGCATGTTGAGAGCTTCATCCAGAGGTTCTACAGATTCTACAGAGATTGTTTTACTGAGTTTGTTTGTTGATTGAAATAACTGAGGGTTTCCTTCTAGTGGCGCATCCTTCCACAGCTTCAGAGATTTCCATCAGGGATTCTACCTCTCCTTTTCTTGGCCGTACGACATTCATGGGGAATTGTGCCTTGAAAGAGGCGTGTGAAGTAATAAGTAGAAACGCCTTCCTCTTTGCTGGTTTCTGAGCTTTATCATTGGCGCCCAGTATTTCTTGCACATTGTGTCCAGTTTCTGAGCAGGAGAAATGAGTTCTGGAGTCATGGCGTGCCTTTATGCTTGATTTCATCAATTCCAGCTGTAGATCTGACAACTTCTTTATATAAAATAACTGGAGACTTTCGGGTATGTCTGTTATGCATAATCTAATTGTTTCAGTATAATAACAGCTTTTGCATTTCCATTTTGTGAATTTTTGCTTTATATTTCAAATTACAAGCAAAAATATGCTGCGCCCCTTCTCTTCTGTCTATTAAGAATTCTCTAAAAAACTAAAAAACATCTAAAGACTTAAGAAAATAAGGGTTTTGAGCTGAGAGCCAGCAAGGCTCATCTTTCTGATCCTCTCCTTGGGTGGACTTTACATATGCTTGGACATTTTTCTTCAATCAAAGTCAGACTTTACTTTGCCTTGGACATGCCTTGCTCAAGGAAAGTTGGACTTCATAAAAGTTTGGACATGCTATGCTTTGGGAAAAGCCAGACTTTCTCATGCCTAAGACATCACATACTTGACCATTCCACTTGTCTTTGCCATTCCATCTTCAAGTGGGGAGTGTTGTACCCCAAAATTAAATTTTTTTGTTACACTTAGACATTTTGAAGAAATGAGTAAAGTCTTGTCAAATCAGTCAAAAAAGGTCAAATTTGGGTGTGCATGTCTTGCATGAGGGGTTAAAACGCAAAATTTTCAATTTCTGATGATCTGGGTCTGCTAAGAGTAACTTAACCTACAAAACCTAGATCTCAGTTTTTCATCCCTAAATTTTAGGAAAACTGCTTTTTTTAGAAATTTTCTAAAATTAGTAACGTTTTCTGGGTTTCTTTCGAAACGGATACTGGCAAAATTTTCTAAAAATAGAAAATTTCTAAAAATAGAAAGTTGGTCCGATAGGGTCCGAACTGATTTTGATTGGCTCAAAATGTGTCCGTATCAGGATGGTGCAGTCAGAATCTTAAAATAATCAGTTTCGCCCTACTGGGTCTATTCTGCTTTTTCAGAAGCATATCTGGAGCTCCGAGGTCATCAATGGAGGTCCTCCGACTGCCAGGCGTCAATTTCAGCACTTAAACTTCCAGCAGAAGGTGAAACGATGAACATGCACAAGGAACGAGGAAGAAAGTTGAAAAGTCACGAAAATTTTCTAACACTATTGAGTTTGGGCGCCCCTGTTGAAGAAAGGCGCCCACCTTTTTAGGGCATCAAATGAGTGAATTAGGGTTTGGACCTCCAATAGAAGTTGCTCAGTTTTCAGTCAGCTTCGCGATGGATATCCTCGTCAGAGCATCCGACGATCCAGTCTCCGGCAAATTCGAGTCAAAGTGGAAGGTATAGAGCGAAGATCTGAAACTCAAAGAAGATTGAATTTAAAAGTTGAAAATTCTTCTAAGTCTGGAGAAACTGGGCGCCCTAGGTGAAGAAAGGCGCCCAACTTTTCAAGGTTTCAAACAGATGAATTTGCAGTCAAGGTTATAATGAGATGTCTTCAGAATGCAACAGGCTTTCCAGTGAGCTATCCAGCACAACAAACAGGAGCTCGCAGTCATCCGATTCAAAGGGCTGAACAGAGGGTCCGATGAGAGTTGAAAAGAGAAATCCGAAAGCAAAGGTGAAAAATGCAAAAAATAAACTAACTCTGGTGAAGTTGGGCGCCCCAGCTTGCCAGGGGCGCCCAAGCTTTTGAGGACCTAAAATCTGCCTTTTGACAAAAGTGTTCCCAGAAGACCCCTCCTGAAATCCTCTTAGCTTCGCAAAGAGTCTAAACATTCGTCAATCCGACGCCCGGAGCTCAGAATTCAACAAGATCGCCCGTAGAAGTGAAATACATGAATAAATTGAAATTTTTTCTAAGTCTGGTAGAAGTGGGCGCCCCAGTTGAGGAAAGGCGCCCAAACTTTAAGGCCTTCAAATGATGGAATTTGCAGAAGTAGCATCCAAGAAGGTCTCACCAAAATCAGTCTGGCTATCCAACGAAATATTCAGACAGTTAGTCGGATCAGCGTTGTTCCCGGAATCGGGGATTCACCAGAAAATCAAAGGAAGAAGGAAGAACTTAGGAAATCAGAAAAATGGCTAACACTGAAGAAGTTGAGCGCCCCTAGAAGGAATGTGCACCCGTGAATTCGAAGGTCAAAATCAAGTTTTTAGCAGGAGGTGCCTCCAGAACATCCTTCTCAGTTTCAGTCAAACTCCGCCATGAATCGCTCAGCTCGTCTGTCGAGTCAATTTGTCAATGAGAAAACAGTGGTGAAGTAGCATGTCAAAATGGAGAAAAGTTGAAAAAGTTAAAATTTTGACTAACACTGGTGAAAATAAGCACCCCTCTTGGAGAAAGGCGCCCAAAGCTTCATGCCTTAGAGAGTTTTTAAGAATTTTCAAATTTTCAAAATTTGCAAGAGGAGAAGGATGGCGTCCAAGTTCAAGGGACTGAGATTTAGGGTTTTTGAAAATAAAAGCAAAAAAGAAAGCAAAACCTAAATCAAACCCTAAGTCTATTTAACACTTCTTTTCAATGTATTTTTCATTATTTTTGCAGGTAGCATCCAGAGGAGAAAGTTGGAGCAAGGTTTTGAAGAATTTCTTGGATTCAAGAATCCATATTGCTGGTTTTACATCAGATTTTTTCATCTAGCAAGCATAAACCCTTGCTTTTTCACTTCTTGTCCCTTTAAGATCAAATTCTTTTCAAGGCCGCTCAATTTTTCAGTCATCCTGGTCACGCTTTGCCCCAATCTTTTGAAGAATTTTTCAAGAACTTCATCAAGTTGCAGCAAGTGCTTTTATTTTGCATGCCTGAAAACCCCGTACTTAAATTTAAACCATCCTGTCCTTACAATCGGCCTCAAGAAGACTCCATATCGCGAACTTTTTCAAGAAAGTTCAAAAACCTAGGGTTGGCTGCTTTTTCGATCAGACGTCAGGGTGTTGCAAATCTAATCAACTGGGTCCATTTCTAATCATATTCTGAACAAAACCCAGATGCCAGCTTTTTTCGGGAAAAATTGAAGAAATTAGGGTTTGCTGCTTTTTCAGGCTAAATTCAAAATTTTAAAAAACGGACGATCTGGGTTGTCTTGTATCGATATTCTGAACAAAACCCATATCTCAGAAAAATTTCTCAAAAATTCGTCCGTTGGAGCACAAAAGTCAGCATTCTAAAAATAGAAATTGTTCAAGACTTGTCTGGACCAAGGCGAGTTTACAGTCATTCTTCGAGTTTTCTCAAATGGAGTAATAATTCCTACTGTTTTCTAAGTCCGACCGGGCTTCTCTTCACAATTATATCAAAACAAACAGACAGACTTGCATCATGTCGCTTCTGTTCGATCTATGCCTTGAGAGAGCAAAATTTACCAATCAAGAACCCTCGACATTCGACTCCTCAGCTACTGGCCTATTCCTATATCGCCAGAGCCTTGAGTCTGTGAATCGCCAGACAGACATAACCGCTACTAGGAGATCCAGCTAGCGTGACGGTGATTGATTTGCAGCCCAAAAGCCCCGATATGGTCAAAGGTGTTTCCATTCCTGGCCCGGGCGAATCCTTTCAATAAGGGATGAGTGTGAAAAGATGTGGAATATGCATAAGGACAAATACAGCAAGAAGATCGCCCAGAGATGGATGAAAGAAAAACATAAGACATTGCCCAAGAATGTCGGGCGAGGGGAGTTCAAGGACGAGGTTGCCATCATCATCACTTTGCTCAATAGGGTCACTGGTTCCGAGGATGCCACCAAGTTCCAACCTTGGATGTTTTATGCCATACCTCACATTATGAAGAAAACCGAGTTTTATGATTGGCCTACTTTGATTAGTAACTGCCTACATCAACAAATAACCAAGGTTACCCCAAGTTTCCGGGACGGGGACGGCAGGGGACGGCGGGACGGGTCCCCAAGTTTCCAATTTTTGAGGCCAAAATTAGGGACGGCAAGGGACGGCTATATAAAAATATAGGGAAAATTTAAAAAATATAGGGAAATTTTAAATATTCAATAGATAACATGAATAAGGCATGCATAATACACATTATAGAACATTAACATATAACATTTGTGTTCAACATTATGCCAATACTCAATAGAGTCAATAGTCAATGACTCAATACGCATTCAAAATTAACATACAGTTACACAAATCATGAAACAACCTCCAAGTTATAATTTATAAACTTATATCAAAATGCCCAAAGGCTACATTGCTGCCATATAGTTTTAAAGTTTTAGTTTGCTATGAAAATCAAAATACAATATCGTATGTCAATAATTAATACAAATTTACAAAATAAACAAAGAGCACTGCTGCCCCTAATCATCTCTCATAACTGCATCAAAATCAGAGTCATCCTCTGAGTCACTGCCACCGTAATGCTCCTCCTCAACCAATGGGACCCCAACCAAGCCCTCAGCTGTCTCCTCCTCATCTATCTGAGCCGCATCCTCGGGATCAATATCCCACCGTAGAGCTGGAGTCTGTCGATACTCTGGAGTCTGTCGATCTTGAAGCCGAAGAGCACTATGAACAGCCACTAGCTTCTCTGCTCGTCTAGAGGTAAGTCTATTCCTCTTGACAGAGTGGATAAAGCCATATGTGGACCAATTCCTCTTTGCAGCAGAGGAACTAGCAACCTGTGCAAGAAGGCGAGTGGCAAGTATCTTCAACTGCGGTGTATCTCTCCCATGATAGGTCCACCATCCAATAGGGTTCCCTTGAGCTAATATAGCTCTATCCAACCTCGCCTGTGGTTTGCTCAAGTTTGGGCCATTAAGATTAGCAAAGTCTAGAAATTGTGACCGAAGTATTGAAGCTTGCTCAGCTGGATAAATCTTTTCAATGGCCCGTGTGAACCCATCTAAAACCTCAGGATCATCACATGGAGGCACCCTACCATCCCTTGGTGCATACCATTTTGGATTTAGAGCAAAGGCAGCCATATGAAGCGGGGTGTTCATTGTATTCCACCTCCACGTCACAATGGGCCTAATGTGTTGTTCATATAAATCCAAAGTGGGGTCCTTTGCCAAAATAACTTGCCTGATCTTCCCAAGCATAGTGTCAAATGTCTCATATATCTCTCCAAGACTAGGAGAGTCTGTATCAGCATATCTAATGACATCTACAATGGGCGAGACAAAGGAGCAAATATATCTGCAAAATGCAAACAAAAAGTTCAAAATAATTAGTTGACAAGTTATTTGACATGTTAGAAACTTCAAAAGTTGGAACATTGGACAATAAAATTAAAATATTAAAATCAGAAATTTAATATGAAAATCAGCCATCTAATATGTCTTACCTCACATTGGCCCACCAATCATCATCGAGGATCTTTTGTTTGATGCTCTTTCCTTGAGTAGAACTTGCATTAGGCCATCTAGTCCACTCAGAATTGACCATCATCAGTTGTAGAGGCTCATGCACCTTAAGCATCCTCTCCAATAGGATGAAGTAGGTGGCATATCTACATTCATTAATTCAATGATTCATTAAAAAATAAAAATTTAAAACAAAATCAGATTATGAATACAAATTGAAAGTGAAACAAAATGAAGTAAATGGCATACCTTGTATCAATAGGTTTGAGAAACTCCTTCTTTGAAAATGTCCTGAAAAGAGCAAGTGAGGTGTGGTGGTTGCAAATGAACATCTGAATTTCTCTAGCTTCTGCCACCGTTTTCTTCACCCAATCCATCTTCCCTATGTCTTTCAATGCATTGTTTAATGCATGAACATAACATGGGGTCCAAAATATGTGCCTGTAAGTACCCTCCACCATCAACCCAGCCGATTTGCACACACGTGCTGAATCAGTGATCACCTACACCACATTTGCAGCCCCAACCTCCTCTATGGCATCTCTCAAAATGGAAAATTGGAAGTCAGCATCCTTACGTCTCCCTGAACAATCTACGGCTCTAAGAAAATAAGAACCAGCAGGGCATGTGACTATGACATTGATGAGTGGCCGACGTCTACAATCAGTCCACCCATCCATCACTATAGAGCACCCCGTCCTCATCCATGTTTGCCTCATCTCCTCCATTAACACATTAACTTTCGAGTACTCTTTGTCTAGGAGGGTGGTGCGTAGCTTATGATCTCCAGGGGGTACAAATGAAGGACCAACAGTGACTAAGTCTGTCACCATTTGTTTGAAATAAGAGGAACGGGCCACATGAAATGGAATGGCATGGGCAAAAAAGAATTTGGCAATGGAGGATTCACAGGTTTCTCGTGCTTGGTTTTGAAACATGGACTCAACTGAGGCTCCCTTATCACCACCAATCACCTTCCTCTTTCCTCTTAAGATAACAGTACTACCAACTGTGGAAGGACTAGGAGTAGGAGTACATGCAAGAAACCTTCTTAGGAGGTTCCTGATAGATGTTGTCGAGATCAGGAACCTCCTAAGAAGGCAAAGAAGCAAGTTCATTTTGATAGGAATCCTGATAACGAGATAGTCGTGGAGACTGCAGTGCCCCCAAAAGATAAGAATAGGGATGAGGTAAATATGGATGATTTCGTCATGGTCAAGGCTAATCTTGGTAGAAATACCAGACATGCAGATTTGAGTCTCTTCAAAGTTGTATTCAACAACCTTCATGAGAGAGTGCTAAAAGATGGAGAAGACAAGGCAGCCCTCAAGACTGAAAATCAGCAGCTTAGGCTTTTTATTTCTAACCTTGTTCGTGGTTCTTCACAAACAACCCAGTTGCTGCCCTAGGTCTTGGAAACACCAGCTGATCACCATCAGTTAAGACAGCTGGTCATATGTGGGAAAGAGACTCAGGAGTGGAACGAGAGCTTCATTGTTAGAGGAAGGGAGATCTTAGCTCGGATGTTCCAGTTGAGAGAAAACGCTCATGAACTTCGTCAAGGCATCCAAGGATTTGAACAAACATTGGCTGAAGTAAAACCTAGGCATGAGATTATCATTGCTGATTTAGACACAGCCTACAGTTCAACAGTTTCAAAGGAGCATAAAAGACAAATCCTTGCTTGGAGAGAGCGTCATGTTTTCAAAGTTAAAACTTATGAGAGGATATCCGAAGAATTCATCACCTACAGACAAAGGGTGGTTGAAGCTCTTCTTTTCATCAGCGAATTCGTCATAGAGATCCCTCCTCAAGACAAATTTCTTGAAGATGAAGTTCCACGGGCTTCGACTTATGAGGTGCAAAAATCACCCAGAATGTTGTTCATAGTTGTTCGGGCCATGGCGATAGGCCATATTTCAAGTTGATGTCGCGAAAGTTCTATAAAGCGCCATCGAGGTCTAAGATTTCCAGGATCTATTGGGTGATGTCAAGATATTCTTGAAAGAGGTGTTTCACGTTGATGGTATAGATGCACCTAACTGGGACACAATTTCCTACTTTTTAGCAGATGTCATTGAGATTTAAAGTGGCTTTCATCTAGAAGCTTTCTTTCCACTTTCTTTCTATTCTTGGAACAATCCTTATCCATTCTTCGAAGAAGAGAAAGAAGATAAGATGTAATAGTTGGCGCTTCCGCTTTTTCCTCAGCTTGTGGTTTTATCTTTCTAGATTTAGGTAATAAAGCTTTGCCGAAAGGCCTCTAGATTTTGAAAGCGCGTGAGATTTTAGGGTTCCCTACTCCTTGCTTGTCTATAAATAAGAGCCTTGCTCATTTAGTTTTTAACCGCGGCTAGTGAGAACAAAACACCTAGTTCTCATTGTGCCTTCTATTTGTTGCTCAAGTATTGTTCATTTCCAGGTTGTGATAAGCAAATTGTTGAGCCTCTTAGCCAACAAGGAGCTAGTGAGGATTGCCGCTTTCTATTGTAAGTTAAGAATAAGCTCTGGTGCTTCCTCCTTAGCTGCAATTTCTTGTTCAAGGCATGTTAGAAGTGAGCTTTGTTTTAGAGATTTGAGTAATAAAATCATGAGCCTCTTTTGCCTTGGTCTAAAATCTCAGATTTCCGTTATCAGTGTTCTACTTTGATGATCTTTATTTCAGCTTGCAGTGAAGTGTGTAGGTGTTCGTTGAAAGAGAGATTATTGAAGTATTTTTGTCAGAGAATCTACCTTGTTAATTTCTAACTTCTCTTGCTTTGCTATTACTTGAGAGGTTAGGAACGTCTTTAGTTTAAGTTAGTCGTAGTTGAACTTCTTATTTCAGAAAATCTCAGCTTGGGCGTTTGTGTTTAAAAAACCTTGTGCTCTAAACTGATCAAAAAGATAGGCAACTTAGTTTTAGTTTACTTTCTTTCAAACACCATCAGCAAGAGGGAGCTTCCCCTCCTAATTTGAAGAGTAGTTTATCTGTGCATAGCTGTCCGTTTTCAAATCCGCATTCCAGAGGTGCGAATTTAAACGACAACAGGGAGGACTTTTCCTTGTCTTAGACATGGCATTACCTTCAACACTTTGTAGAAACCCTAGTTTCCCCCTGACACTGCTTCTGACTTAGTTTTAAGTTTTTTCTGAAGGTTTTTGGTTTTTTGCTTGTTTTTGAGGTTTTTAAGCAATAAATGAAATATGGCGATTTTGCAAAGAATTGAGAATAAATTCAAATACAATATATAACTCTGGAAAATACTAATGACTAACTCAAATACTGAATCCAGATGATATATTCCACTTCTGCAATGATTACAATGATGTTCAAGATACATGCAAAGCAAAAGGCAATAGAATATTGAAACCTGATTTTTTTATACAGCAATCAATGAATGGTACGGCTGAGCAAATAAATGTCTTCCTCCCTCCAGCTGGTGCTCACAGATGTCTCCTGGAACCTTGGCGCCCTTAAGGATGCAAGCTGAAGATCCAATAGAAAGGCGTTTCTCTTCAAGAACATGAATACGCCTTTATGAGGGTAGTACGGCCTGGTACAGCCATAGTACGGCCAGAACACAACAATAATGGATATAAATAAAACGGCTTCCTCTGAAGGTTCCCAGGAAAGGTGAGATAGGCGCCTTAATTTCTATCACCTCTAGACTGATTTATGAATCAATCTCAAAAAGGTACCGCTGAGTTGAAGAGGTACGGCCCTGTCAGAAAAGTACGGCCTTCTTTAAACAGCAGCAAAACAAATAACTTTGTACGGCTTCTTCCAATTTCCTCCAGATCTCTTGAAAGATGCGCCTGAATGTCTGAATGTCTTCTGAAGAAAAACCCTCAATCAAAACTCTGTAAATGAATATCCTCAAGGGTAGTTCAATCGATCTCTCGATGAAGAAATCTCAATAACTGGCAGAATCTGTGATATCTCACCTCAACCGGGATTCAATGGAGATGCCTGCTCTCCAACGAATTCGATGGTTCCTAAGGTCTGCCTCGCAAAGCCTGATCAATTTTCAATTCATAAAATATCATAATCGCTCAATTCCCAAGGCAAAACCTCTTTATTGCACAAAAGTGCGATTTCCTTAATAATAGGGAATTTTAAATATTTCAACTTTTAATCTTTTAATCTTTCAATAGTCCTCCATCAAATAATTATAATAAATTATAATTATTAACTGGCCCCTTCTAATGATGGGCGCCCCCTTTATGAGAATCAATTTGCTATAATTTAAAAAAATTATAACTTTATATTATAAACATTAAATAATTAATATTTAATCAATACGATCAAATATTAATATCTTCCCCGTTTCTAACCCGATGACTGATCCGTCTGATGCTGACGAACTCTGAAGTGATTCCTGATGCCGCCACAGCCATACTGCTAAAAATAGCAGTGGTCCCACACTGCCTGCCAGGAACTGCTAAAAATAGCAATTTTGCAAGAAACGTCAATGACCGAATCTAAAGCCAATTGATCAAAACCGCCAACTGGATGTCGAGCTAAGCTCCCTAAACGACCTCTAACCACTGGCCGTACCTCAATGGTAGTTCTGCTGCGGATAGGCTAATCTTTACGATCTCGATGTCACAAAAAATGGGGACATGACAGTCCGCCCTCCCTAAAATTGCTTGACCCCAAGCAATCTCTACTGCAAAGAAAACTCCGATCCTCGGAAGGCGCAAAAAGAAAAAACTGTGAAATGTCCCACACATCACGATCTGTCTCCTGTAGCATCATCAAAACTCAACTGCGCAATCAATACCTGGATCCCAAACCCAGCGTGAAAGTCTGTCGTGACGATCCTCCTCAGGCTGCCACTGCGCTCTACTGTCTCCAACTTCACCATGCTGAGAATAGTGAAGTAACTCAATGGGACCCACCCAATACTCTGTGTCAAAGCTGTCGCCACCAGGATCCCAATACAATTTGAATCCACATCCATTTGTCATGCAAAGATAAACACTTCTAAAAGCATCTACTATCCTGAATCTCTCCCTGTCTTCTACTACATACTCATGGAGGTGATAACTGTCCAAACCATCATGCCAACTAACACCATAGTCGCCCTGTACCCATGTAACTGTATGAAAATTCTGCGACATAGAAGTATCAAGCCCTGTCAAATACATATCGACATGATGTAAAACGGACTGCTGTCCCTGCAAGTAATACCCTGCAAACTGCTGAGTCAAGTACCTGCATCCGCTAATCCCATCTTGTGAAGATGGTAACTCTGCACACAATAATGAATCACTCCCCTCGACTGTACCGAGAGAATCACCCTGTGCACAAGTGTTGTGCATCGAATATGAATCATGTACAGGTGGATCAAAGGAAAAACCGTAAGCACTCCTCACCGTGTACACCTCATTGAACTCCTCCGTGAGTCTGGTTTGGAATTGCGATGCATTGGAACAATCCCAAACACTACGATCATCACCCAACCTGGAACTAGTGTCAAGAGTACGATCAGCGTCCAACTCGAAGAGTGGGTTATCATAGATCGAACCACCATCAAATTCAAACAATGGATTATTCACAAACTGCACAATCACTCCATCCTGATCTGAATCATCCATCTCTGAATCGCTGGAATAATAAAATGAATTGTACTCCTGACTTGGCTCAACTAGCTGCCGATCATAGTCAACTACATCGGATGAAAAGACTGATTTGCTTCCAGGAGAGGGAAACAAATCATCACAAGTACCAATCTCCCAACTGGAT